>NW_019059679.1:473-21824 GCF_000696155.1 Zootermopsis nevadensis
GGCAGTTTTTGGCCTCAAACACCATGGCCGTCATCCCGCACCCTCCTTATTCGCCGTGTGACTTCTTCCTCTTCCCAAAGATGAAAATTCAGCTAAAGGGAAGGTGATTTGAGACGATAGAAGAGATTCAGGCAGAATCGCAAATGGTGCTTGACAGGCTGACAAAGAAAGATTTCCAGGGATGCTTCCAGGCTTGGCATCGGCGCTGGGATCGTTGTGTTCACTCCCAGGGGAACTACTTCGCGGGTGATGGATGAATTTAATACCTGAGATAAGTGTACGGGTTTTTATAGGCGCAGTCTTGAAACTTTCCGATCGCACCTCGTATGAGACCCGTTTGAAGGCTGTACGGACGCCTGGATATCTTCCTATGTTCGCTATGCAGAAGCCTGCAAACATGACTTATAATGGATACAGCCGCCTGTTTCCTGGCTCAGTAGATGACTCAGCACGTGACGGCCATAATGGCCACATGGACAAACCATGATACTGCTTTCAGGCACACTCAGTCAAATTTTAAAATGTCTAATTTTTCTGAATCTTTATTTAATTTTCAAACATATTATTTTTTGAAAATTTTTCTTCTAAAACGTTATTATACAAGTCATGTATGGAGGCCCTTACATAGACATTATAGCAGTCAATAATGAAATCATCTACATATTCTTTACGTCAGTTATGTAATGAGGCATTTGTGTGGCCATTACACAATTCAGGTATGCAAACATCTGTATAGGCATAGTAGCTCTCTGCTTGGGTGGCCCCTATATAGATATAGCACTCAGGTACGTAAGCCCCCATTTACAGACTTTTGAGAACCAGTAAACAACATCACATAAACTTCAGAGTCTTTTTAATAAATTTAAAGTTGTGTTTCTTAAAGTATAAAGGCACTGCTCTCATTGCTGATATCAATAATAATAAATGTATCTTTTCACTGATTCAAATTTTCTCCCACGTAACAGAAGTTAATGCGACTTAATTAAACGTTAATGCAACATTTCGTAGAAATGATAAGAGGTTCATTACCTAACCTGAGTGGAAGTTAATTGTGCATAATCTCATTAATTTCAAGTGTCCTTTGTAAACGTGACAAGTTGAAGACGTTGGCAGAAGTTGAGTACTTCAGATGTACACCATCCTATATGGATGGACACAAGTTTCAACATTCACGAACTTGTGAACACGTTCAGATATGTTGGCCGCTGATCACACCGTTTTCTTCCGTGTTCGAAAGTTTTGTTACAGGGAACAGAGCGCTATAAAGTGGAGGTTGGTCCAATTCCTCATATGATGGGGGTCCTGGGGTGGGAGGTGCTTCATCTTGTTGAATTGCACTGTTCCTCCTGTGGCCTCCAATGTTTCCAGTACTGTTGATTATGAAAACGGTGGTTGCTGCAGACGTACTGACCTGGCTTCCAGCTGGAAGTCGATGCTTCGAGGACCGGCAACAACACTCCCAGAGACCGCAGAGCATCAGAATCGCCCCGCAGATGAGCATTCCCAGCATCAAATATCCCCAGGGGCCATAGTGCGCCAAACCTGCCGGTACCGTTGGATCTATCGCAGAAAACGCCAGTTTTACGCATCCAATGATACAATATTACAGAAGTCAGGACGAGATAAGAAAGAAGCCTCCATATTATTAATGAAGTAGCGAATTACGGGTTAATAATTGCAACAAAATTAAAAAGAGGACTTAAAAAACGAAGACGGCCGTCTTCTAGGTTGTAGCTCAGTACAGTCGCAATTTGCCAACGTTTCAGAGGTCCTTGTTGCCTCCATCATCAGGGCGATGAGTCATTGGTAGACTTCGGACTACACGGCTCTTTAACCCAGAAGACAGCCATCTTCGAACTGACCACCGTGAAAACCTCAATTCAGTCTTAAAATGCGTTTTTATTGAAGAGTGTAACAAAGCACAATAAGACATTAAAATAATTACATTTCTTTCCTTTACTGTAAAATAGTTTAATGCAATACAAATAGCTGTTTTAAAATATTATCACCAACCAACAAATCAATATGTTTATTGCAATCATCTGCCTAGACAGTACGTATCAGCCAGGCGCTATACATTCTTCCAGGGAGGTTTTTGTTTAAACGAATTGCAATTACAGTGGCTTACCTTCCGGATCGTCCGACCACGATGGCTTAGTCGTCGCAGTCTTCATTGTAAAGTTACTGGGTTCGGTCACTTGAACTCCCTTGGCCTTGCTTAACAGTTTCTTCAGTATCATGTCCGACACGTCCCTGAACATGCCGGATGTTAGTTCAAACCCCGACTGTATATTCTGCCCAGGTTTAGACGTCGTTGTTGAAGTTAGGTCTCTCTTCCCAGACTTGTCTTCACTCAAGGTTTTCAACACAGCTTTTGTCAGTATCGTCTGTATAAAATTGCGAGGATCTGACTGACGTCCTTCCTCGGAGGAGGCCAGGTCTCTCAACAACCCTCGTTTGACTGCTGAAGCTTCACAGTCTGCAGGGTTCTCGTCGTCTGCGACAAGAGGGCAGTTGTTGTAACCGTCACAAGCGAACTCCGAAGAAATGCAGCCTTCTACACAGAAGAAACGATGTCTGGTGTTGCAGACATCCATACCTGAACAATGATGGTAATAAAATTGTCATAACACGAACGATTACGTCTATGAAACTTGCATAAAGCCATTTCATTTTAAATAGACCTGCAACAACTGACAACCAAAGTGAAATTGCTTCGAAGCTCAGAACACAGTACTCTTAGTATTTTTTCGGGAAGACCATAATTCAAAATTTGGACTGAGAACCAGCTTTACCGAAAGATTCCTCGTGTTTTTAATTATTTGTAAGGAACAATTTGTATTTCACCAGAAAATCTTCTCCCGACATTATTCTAAATTAATAATTTCGATAACCCTGCCATTAGATGCTGTATGAATTTTGTACCGGACGGGGCTTCGTTAAACAAGCCAGGAACAGATTAACTATGAAGTTAGATGTTTTTATAATTTGTCTTTTTTAATTCCGGTCAAAGTTGGTCATTGGGATCGGCCACTGTATTCTTCTCAGGATAATATAAAGCTCACAAAATTTGTGTTGTGTCTTAAAACACTGTCCTACTTCTTAGACACGACATGTGCAAAATAATTGCTCATGTATTTTGCTTAGCCAGTAACAGAAAGTAGGGGTTAGTAAGGCAAAAACTTTGACCGAGTAAGGTTCAGCCGCAATGCGTCACTCTTCTCTTCATCGGCATATATTTGAGACACTACATCTCTCGTTACAAAGTCCCCACTGACCCTGCCCCGATTAGACACATTATACGTACTTTTACCGACAGCCGTGATGACGAGGCGCTTGGCTACCATTTTGTCAGCGAGGCTAGCTTCCGGCGGGACCCAGGTTAGGGTGAGGTGGTTTGCCATGAAGAGGGTGCCGAATGCCATCCTACTGCCGTTGCAAAGGTCAAAGGTTCTGACAGCTTCTTTTTGTAGCGCCTCGGTGCCATCGGTGTGAGACTATGCATGAGGAAACTCGTGTGTGAGCACAGTGTAACTGGTTATTCACAAACAGACATATTTCATACGAGGTGCGATCGGAAAGTTTCAAGAATGCGCCTATAAAAACCCGTACACTTATCTCAGGTACTAAATTCATCCATCACCCTCGAAGTAGTTCCCCTGGGAGTGAACACAACGATCCCAGCGCCGCTGCCAAGCCTGGAAGCATCCCTGGAAATCTTTCTTTGTCAGCCTGTCAAGCACCATCTGCGATTCTGCCTGAATCTCTTCTATCGTCTCAAATCTCCTTCCCTTTAGCTGAATTGTCATCTGTGGGAAGAGGAAGAAGTCACACGGAGCTAAATCCGGCGAATAAGGAGGGTGCGGGAAGACGGCCATGGTGTTTGAGGCCAAAAACTGCCGAACTTTGAGGGCGGTGTGCGCTGGCGCGTTGTCATGATGCGTCGCATGTGGAGTTCTTCCTTTAGAATCAGCGGACAGGTCCCATAGCCTATCCCAACAAGGTCGCACAAGTCGTTGATGGTACGACGTCGAGCTTCGTAACATTTTCGGGCGTTGTGCTCGAAGATGGTCGTCCAGAACGCTCGTCATCATCGACAGAGGTTCGGCCATTTTTAAAACGTGAATGCCACACAAAAGTTTGTGCACGACCCATTGCGGACTCCCCAAATGCTTGCTTTAGCATTTCATAGGTTTCCGTAGCCGTTTTGGCAAGTCTTTGGCAACCCCTAGCGGCAGAAGCTCGTACTACATTCGGTTCGCCCTCTATTTCCGATCGCACCTCGTAATAACTAAAACGTATATGCCGCAAATGATTTGGAAATGTTTTAAACTTTGAATATCTGTCAACAACATTAGTGGACTTATAGGAAGATACTGTTGTTCCAGAAGAGCTGTAGCTCTCTACAACCACAGTTCCAGGCAAGCCGGAGACCATAACGTAACGTGAAGGTACTCACTAGTTCGAGGAAGCAAGGCAAAGAGCCCTGTCGCTTCTCTGATGATCTGTGTGGAAAGAACTGCTTTGGGTGGTCCAGGTGCACTGTGATCTCGTGACCAAGAGGTGCGGTCACCTCTATTCGACATGTTGCGGCACCGGACTGTCGATCCCTCGTGGGTGTATACGGCGACCTGACGTTTAGTTCCACGAAGGCTGCTGACCGCGGACCTTTCGACTGGAGGTGAAGGACTGCCGGACGGCCTTCTTGGAGGCAGTAGAACGCAAAGTTCACTAGACAGAACAAAAATTACAAGTAACACCCTGGTCCGCGACTGAAGGTTGGTTACTCAGCTAGTAAATAAATTATGCTTTAATCTAAATCAAATGATAATTAGGCTCAAGTGTTCACAAAAGCCCGCCATTGTACTGTATAATAGGTCAGTCCAATATAATCCAATTTATACAGGGTGATTCAAAAGTACGTTTGCAAACTTTGTGTGCTTGTTCCTAGATCAAAAATAAGAAAAAAATGTTCCTATGAACATGCAGTCACAAATGCTTCTTTTTCAAAATAATATCCAAAAATAAGTTTCAATGTACGCCTTTATTGCCAGGTATAAGGGCAGGGATGTTTCTTTGTAACAGATGCTGAAATTGCTCCTCCATTCTACACACATGCCCAAGCACGACGTAAACAAGACCGACGAATTCGTTCATACACACCAGAGTTTCCTCGAATCATCTGGCATGCATTGTGCATACGTTCCCATATGTCGTCTTCATTGTTTATGGGTGTTGCATAAACGACGGACTTCAAGTGACCCCCACAGATAAAAGTCCAATGGAGTCAGGTCCGGTGACCTCGGTGGCCATGCAATTGGGCCACCACGCCCAATCCATCGCTGAGGGTACTGTTCATTGAGATGATCTCTGACGCGATGGGAGAAGTGTGCTGTGGGTGTCGTGCATAAACCAGATTTGTCTTCTTGTATTCAGTGGTACATCTTCAAGGAGACGTGGCAAGTGTCTTCTTAAGAATCGCCTATATTAAGGTCCTCTTAGACGCGATCGAAGCATGTCGCCAACAATTCCTGCCCAAATTTTAATTGAAAATCTTTGCTAGAAGCTGGATTTACTTTCATACAAAGTCAGTTCATTGAAAACTTATTTTTGGCTATTATTTCTAAAATGAAATATTTGCGATCCCACGTTCATAGGAACATTTCTTCTTAGTTTTGATCCTGGAACACGCACACGAAGTTTGTAAACATACTTCTGACTCACCCTGTATAATATTTTCGGTCTAAAGAATATAATTTTTTACAGGAAGACATTAAAACAATGACAAAACGGGTTCTCTGATTAGCCCACTTTATGGCCTGTAATTAAATGTGTAGAAACGGACGTGGTTTCACACCTGGACCTGACGACCGGGCACACTGGTCGATAGACACTGCGTCGTATTAACAGGAGGACTGACCGGATGATGATAATTACGACGACGAAGTAAAATCCTGGAATAGCTGAAAGAATTGACGAACATCCTCCAAAATACACCATTTTCCTACTATTTATTCATTTAACTTGTGTAAATCTATAAAAATAAAGTATATTAGCCACATTATAACTTACACGTGTCAGACAGCTACGTCGCGTTCTACAAGAGGTACTTAAAAAGTCAGCCAGAATATAAAAATATATGAACTGAAAAATTCGATTCCAATTTGTTGTAAGGGCAACACTTTCTTTCCCGGAACTTTGCCCAGCCTTCTACTTAACGGGTAAGATACCTGATATTCTTTCCTCTGGAGTAAAGGAGTCGAAGTCATATAGTGTTCAGAATAAAAGTGCTCGGATAACGATTACGAAACAGGGACAAATTTTGACGAAGGATGCAAAATTTAGATTACAAAATGTTGGCCACTGAATCTGTTGAGCATTTAACTAACAGAACCCAACTTTGATGGAGGATCGGCCGATCTGAAGGCTCCTTCCTAGAAGCCTTCTTGTTTATACAGCCCTAAACACAATGAAAATAAAATAATAAATAAGTATTGTAGGAACAAGGAGGAATGCATTACTCACCCGATAAGTATGCGTCAGCTGGCGCCTGGAATAATGCCAGAATTAGAACGTGAAGACTGAACCAATGTTGGCAACAGCTCGCCATTCTGGTCTTCAACACTTGAAGAACTTCTGGACCACGTATCCTGATGGATATGCTGGTGTTGGTCTACTGAGATTGATCCAAGGTCAGCTGATTGTCCAAATTTCTAACGGCAGTGACGCTTTGGTACACTTTGCGTGTTTTATCCATGTAACACGGAAGCAGACTACAATGAGTACGAAAACGACGCACCACTGATTTTGCACTCACATAAGCTACACAATGTTTACTTTCAGTTAGCTGTTTGTTGATCCTGTTGTCACAGTGTACAATCAGGATATTTTACAGAGGCTGGCTTACAACTGCGCTATACAATTGGCAGAATCCACTCACAGTATTTCCTCAAAGATGTGTCACTTCGCTTATAACTGCATACAAGAAAGGACGTGTATGGAACATTTTGCAAGGTGATACTGATAGCATACAACGTCGATTATTAGAATGCAGTGTCTATTAAGGCTTTCACCGGGATGTTATTTTGTTAAATCTTATGTGGTACCGCCTGATTCGACTTCTAATGGTGAAGTGTGGTGTTTTATTCGCGGTACGGTCTGGATTCGTAAATATTATGAAGACGAGCTTCGGCTTCAAAGGGTTAACCAGCTGATTTTCGTAATGGTGAGGTGTAGTGTTTTCTTCGCGGTACGGACTGAATTCATAAATAATATTCAGACGATCTTCGGCTTCAAAGGGTTAACAGAGGGTTAAGTAAACTACGGAGCAGGCGACCGGACAAAAGGCAATAGATTTATGACTTCTCTTTCAACATGGCTTCTCTCCAGTCGATGTTAGAGCTAATTTGTAGTGTAAAGACACCGTTAAAATTTCTGCGTGAAACTGTTTGCGATATGAGCGGAGAAGTTGCCTGATATCACGTGTAAGTATCACTGTAGTCTTATCTTAATAATGCACACACTGCGCGATGCTACGAGACTCAAATATAGTAATTTATGTTAAGAAGTTTCGTTGGACAGCAAAAACCCTTTTGGCAGATTTCGAAAATCGCTGTTCATTACAACTCACGTTTAAGCAAATGGGATATTTCTTTTTAAGTTCTTCTGATCTGTCGGATATTTAATCGCATTGTCTCTTCAAGCACACTTTTATCTTGAACTGAATTGCACAAAAAATATGTTTACATTTCTATACAGATTTAACTCTTAAGCTTTAAAGGATGACGGTCGATAAGGAGAGCTGTTTTATCTATAAACATAATTTTTCTTCCTGGTTTCGTTTGAGCAAATGTGTTCTGTGAACAGTTTGTTTCATGAATAGCTTATCTTCAGTTTTTCACCAATATTTCTGCCCAAGAAAGCATTTTCTTTACACTTGTAGCCTATTTGTGTACTTCGTACTCTGTAGCACAGTTATGTTAAGTTTGTTTTCTGCGCGAAAGGATTCTATCCATTTATTCGTAATTCCACCGTTGGATTGCTTGGAATAATGTCACACCACACCCATTACAAAGTTTCTGTGATATTGACACTAATTTCTAAGTAAAGGAAAATCAGAACCTGGCACTTCGCAGCAGAGATTCTTTATTTTCGCATTCTTTGTTCAATCAAAATAATTTGCATAATTTAATTTGCCTACAAAAGTTTTTTTTTTTTTTTAGGTTTCAAAACTTTCGCTGAATGAATGTCGTCTTTATCCTGATAGTGTCCAATGCTTCTGCGGACAGATCTGAAACAGCTGTCCGACGCCTTGTACAGGAATCCATGAATGTAAGGCCACTTTATTTCAGAGAAGGCTTATACATTTTGTTGTCGAGTGTGAAGACCTGTAACATTATCAACGAGGAGAGACAAATTAGTTATATTTTATCTGCTTAACTATTTCCTACGTCACACTTTCGCATTCACAACATTTAACAATCCCGATTATAACTGGAACTGTTTCTACCGGAACAAACGCCATGAAGGTTCAGCGTAAGAAATGTTAATAAACGTGATACATCGAGAAATAAAAGACGCAGGTACACGGAAGGAACTGGACTTGACAAAACTGAATAATTGGTTAACTTCACAATTTGTACACCTCACCCCTTATTTTATGTTAATTAAGTAAAGAATGATAGGATGGGCGAGAATATAGCATGCATGGATGAAATAAGAAATGCATGCAAATTTGTAATAAGAAAATCTGAATTGAAGAGACCAATTGGGAAAACTAGATATATATGTGAGGAATAATAAGACAGATCTTAAAGACATGCAATGCGTGGGTGTGAACTGGGTTCATTTGGATCGGGATAGAAACCAGTGCCAGACTTTTGTGAACACTGTAATGAATCTACAGTTTAACCATAAGGCAGACTTCTCAGAGCACCAAACACAGCACAGTCAGACCTGTTTACATACTCTAAATTGGTAGAAATAACCGAGTACTTTTATGGAAAATAATTAATAAAAATACAAATCAACAAATCTGTTAAAACAAAATTATTAAGAAATATGTGAACCTGTTTGTGGCAGTAATTTAGAAATATTTTTAATAAACTGTTACGAAATTTCAATAAACTCTCTTCATTTACGTATAACTGGTGAAATGAGATAAAGTTAGGTTAGAATCCCATGCCAAGATTCTGTAATCATGGTAATGAACCTTCGTCTTCTTGGTCGATTAATAATTACCAATCGCTAAATGAGGAAATACCGCACATAATGAGCTCAGTTCCATTCTCTTTTCTCTCTCTCTCTTATTCTTCGTATCTTCCTTTATTCTTTTTGTCGTTTTGTTTACTTATTTCATTTTCTGATTACGTATGCAAATTCATATTAACATAAAGAAAAACGTTAGTGAAAATAAAAGAACTCCTGGTTGCTAAATAATGAATAACAAATGTGTATCCTTGAAACAGGTCCGAAGGCAAGTGGCCTATTAGCGTGGCGAGAACAACAGATCGAAATTCAATCTGAATTCAACGACGAATCTCACAACATGAAAACGTCTCCATGATGACAAACTCTTACAGAAGATCCAACGCTTCGTGAATTTTTATGCCTTGAATACGATTATTTTCTGGGCTGTTGCGCCTTGTAATATGTTAGACGTCTACCGACGTTTCAGAGGTATCTGCATCAAGGCGATTAATAGGAACGCAACCCCGGCGTATAACGACAGTAACCTGTATATTGATATCGTATTTTGGGCAATTTTATTCAAATTAAGAATCGCACAGACTAAGTTAGAACTTCAAAACTGGTCCTTTATTAGGAATAAATTGTTCGGATACGAGAGTCGTGTGTACAGGGTCATAGTAATTGAGATGGAGAGGGTAAACGTGGTTATATTCTGGCCTGGTGCCAAATCACGACACGATTACGGGCTGAAATTGAGTCAGAGGTCAGAGGTCAGAGGTCAGCTGCCAGATAACACAGTGAAAGGATCAAAAATGTGTTTCGGAACTTTGGATTTGTTGTTTAATTCTGTAACTTTGCGTCCTACATTTCCGTTGCAGAGGCGTAATGTTGATGATAAAACAACTAACACCATGAAGTAATTCTTCTGGTCAATCAATTCGAAGTCAAACATCCAACTTTAATCTGTAACTGGGTCTCCCAAGCGGTCTCTTCTTTTAAATCTTTTTGGATGAAACTCATCTTCCCCAATTTCCTCATTGTCTTGTGATCAACACAACTACGTGCGGCGAAGAATGGATATTAAGAATTTCCTCAACATTCAGCTTCATTCAGACTTCTGCAATTTCATCACTGTCAGGTCCAAGTATTCTCTTCAACATCCTGTTCACAAACAGCCACAAAAAGTACTTTTTTTCCCTTAAAGACAGAGATCCCGTTTCGCACTAATACAAAACAGGTACATTTTAATTTGTCCATAAACTTACACGGCCCTTTTATTTTAAAACATCGTAAAGCCCGGTCTACACGTAACGTCTTATCGTACGTTTTGTTTCATCAGTTAAGATGGTCAGGTAAAACTGACCAAAATCCCGTGTCCACACTATTTACGTTTCATAGATACCATGGATGAAGTATTACTTGTATCGAATATTTCATTGCGTCTCGTGAAATTGAAAATAAAGGAACTTGTTCGTCGCTGACGGTGGTCTAGACGATGGTTGCTAAAGAGGGGCAGATTCTCTCATGTGAATTTGCTTCGGGAATTACGTCATGAACCTGAAGATTGGCGTAATTATTTACGAATGGATACGGACACTTATTTGAAATTACTATCGTTAGTAACTTCAGAAATACAAGAAAAGGACACTACCATGAGAAGGGCTATCACACCCCCATGAGAGACTGACTGCAACTCTAAGATTTCTAGCGACAGGTAAAGCTACAAAGACTGACGTTTTACCGGAAAAAAAATGCTCTAACCGATCCGTTTTCTGAGAGACGTCCGTCTTCATTCAGTTCAGGCAAAACGTCCGTTTCTCTGTCCATACGTAACATTTTGACTGATACGAGTCTTAACTGATCAAACAAAACGTACGATAAGACGTTACGTGTAGACCGGGCTTAACACAAGGCTAATTTTGGAGACAAAATGTACATCCCACACTACCTGATTACGAGAACAGGCCCAGTTTAAGAAATCAGGGATTTAAAAAAAAAAAGACTCACAACAGTGTACAATGCAGAAATTAATCACCATAAGGTGTGTCAACAGACATTACAATTTTATACTAAAACATTAGCACATGCTAATCTTGGTTAACATCGGAGAGTAATAAAGGGTAGTTTATCTGTACAGGAGAATCCTCCGTCATAACGTCACTGCCCAGTCAAACAGGAACCAAAACCTAAACCAATGGAAAGTTCATTCATTGTCCTCATACACTGACATCAAAGGTGCCATCATCAGAGGTCAAAGGACAGATTCTACGGCATGATCAAAATGCGTACGGCATATTTCTGAAGTCGGTTTCCATGGAAACGCGTGGTTTGTACCTAATCTACCAAACAGTATTCAGTATTGTCGTTTTTATAAAGATTGGTTGCCAGGATGTTATTGCAATGGCAACATGGCGATGTTACTCGCACTCAATCATATTAAATGTCACTGAATTCTATACGGAGCCAGTTGAATCCATTCCACACCAGAAAATTATATTTTTCGAAGCTTCGTTTTAATGGCCCAGGTCTCTCAAATGGTCTCTTCCATTAGGGATTTCTATTAAAATCTTGCATGCATTTCTTAACTCACAATAGATCCCCACAGAGCTATATGTTCCGCCAATATCAGTCTCATTCCTTTCGTTATCGTGCAAATATTATAATAGCAGAACAATTTATAAAGCTCCTCAATAGGACTTACGTTTGTATGTCCAGATATTCTCCTCAGCGTTGTTTTTGAACACTCTGTCTTCGATATTAAACGGCTAAATACTCACTTAATCCTCATTGGTATTCCTCAGGCATCAAATGTTCTTCATGCACTAACCACGACACTTAACCACCTTGCAGCATCACCACACAACACACCATCGTCTGATCCTTTCTGGTCTACACTCCCATCAGACTAATGCTGGCGAGCTGAAGGACTTCCACGCTAGAAGAATGGCTGACAGAGACTCTGACGTCACACGTCTGTGGTTTAACCTCAGAACGTAATAACTATACTAATATTGTACTATAGCTACTGAACGTAGGGTAAACAAACATAATATTTGAATGAAAACAGATCTGCAACTTAATTATCAAGGAGAATTAGCGCAGACATACGACTGCTTAACACAGAACTTCAATCGAACACAATAATTTTTGTTATAAACACAACGGAATGTTAAAATACAGAGTTAATTAATTTTTATTTTATGGTTTCACTAATTGATTTTTAAAATACAGTCTACATCTTATAAAAATCTCCAACTAGTAACTGAAACATTCAAAAAGATTTTTTAAAAAAATGCAGGATAAATTATATAACCCTGCATAAAGTGTGTTATCTACGCCGTTCATTATATTTATGAACATTTTATTAGTAATTTGGTTTCTGCACAGATAACAGCTGTGTAAAACGTAATTCTTTATCTCAAATAATAAATTTGGTTTCTGTACAGATAAAACGTAATTCTTTATCTCAAATAATGTGTAGTCCGATGGAATACACACGCGTTCACGGTCAAATCGCACACATACTACAGAGACAAGGTCAGAAATGAATTTTCATCGTACTAAGCTTAACTAATAACCATACAGATAATGTTTGAAACAAATATCTATGGATTTTAATTTGTTTACTCCATAGAACAATTTCTTTGATTAAACACAAAATATAAACAAATACGTGTGTATAAAATAAATATTAACATAGCGGAAAGGACGTGGTTTTGATGAAGAGTTAGGGGTGTGGGGGGCAGAACTGTACTCATTCTTGACCTCGGCATTACAGGGAAGTGAGGGATTAGCTTCATGCTCCGTCACATTTACTTCCAGTGTCCATTGGATAGCAGATTGGATGGACCTCGACGTGGAAGATACGAGAAAAACCACTTGCCTCTCCCGGTAATTGAGGTCCTGTCGTTTGCTAAAAAAAACTCAGTCTAATTCCATGAAATCTCTAACTACTGATTTTTATTTTTCGTATTTCTTAGTCTGTGTATATTTAACTAAAATGTTATCAGTTGTAAAAATATTTAGATTTCACGAATGATTAAGAATTATCAGTTAACATTTGACCTATCCTGACATTTGCTTTGTAAGTGATCAGAAAACGAAGACGAGCTGCTAAGCACATTTAAAATGATATAGGCCCAACAGATTCATACGTTTTCCCATGAAGATTACATATAATTTCAACGATTAACGGACTCCACGGAACAGAGTTCTCCTTGAAAAGCTAAATAGTGCGCTCAGCTACTCAATAAATTCGCTGCGTTTTATGGAACTCTAAGGTTCATTACCTTATCCACTAGAGCCTCCTACGTGTCCGTATCCCGAGCTAGACTGATCCAATCTACAAATCTAAACGTTGTTTCCCTAAGACCCTTTTAATATTATCCCCACATCTACGCACAGTTCTTCCGAGTGGTCTCTTCCCTTCATGATTTGACACAAAAACATTCCATTAGTTCTCCCCTCTTAGATCCAAATATTCTCATAAGAACCCCATTCAACATCCTCAATCAGTGTTCTTCCAGCGAATTTGATTTATGAGTTTATTTCCTGAAGTCGTTATCACATCATTTAAGTATCCGCAATTTATTAATAACCCATTATTAAAGTTACCATTATATATATCACAGTCTGTTGTTCATCACACGAAACCCATAAATTAATTTTATTTCACACGTATTTTATATTCAAAATGGGTTTCTGGCGGGGTTACATGCACGCCTCCGTGTTCTTGACGGTCCATATTTTCTCTTCTTAACTCTTACGTGTCCTGAGGTTAAAATTTGTGCCAAAGATACGCTCAAAAACCAGGCCTACGTTTCATTAAACATTGCAGACCCAAAATATCAGGTAGAGTTAAATTCTTATTTCGAAATGACAGAACTATTATTGTAGTTTTCAGCTGGTGGATATTACAGTGGTATTCTCAAGCCGCAGTTTTGACAGCTAAAATTAATTCATCCCGCTAAGGTGGAAAAACGTATCTTATCGCGGCCCTAAAAGGGGCTGACTCTTTGTTCCTAAACGAAATCGCCCCAAAGTCCCCTTTGGCAACGCTTGAAGTACCGCGAACGGCCGACGAAGGCGCCAGGTAAGCTTCCGTCATTTTGTTTAATGTTGCATCATTAAAGCTACTACTGACTCTGTGACGCGCGCTAAAACACTTGGTTGGTTTTCCTAGAATTAAAACAGTAAGTCTAGAAAATTGGTTCTGCAATGCATGAGTCACTAAGCCTTTCACGGATTAATGTAGCAGGCATTAACTAACATTGAGAAAGACTTTATGCTTAGATGAGAGTGAGAAATTGCAATCTGTATGCACTTTAAATGCTTTTTTCAGGCGAGCTAGCTACTGGACGTGACACGGGACACGCCCCATCCCTAGTTGACACGATCAACTTAATAACATTTAGTTAACAGCCCTCAGAGAACATGTGACAACGATCGATTAATCGATTATCATTCACTATGAATGTTCCGATGTAAATCGAATGCTCGATATGGAACATAAGATGATATTTTAATCATTTTAATTATCTTATCTTACTATTTTATTGTGATTTGACGGTAAACAAATATAATAATTATTTTTAAATGATAAGGAAGTGAATACAACAAATTATATAGGCCTGTTTGTAAATAAAGATGTATATATAAAAAGTATTTCAATTTTATTTACAAAAAAACTATAAATACCTTACTTCATACATACAAAACTTCTTACGGTACAAAACTGGAATGTTGTAAATTGTAATTATTAGTCTAATTCTATATTGGTCTATATAGATGACTGATGACTTGGATGATATGATTTAATATTGGGGTCCGCAGTGGTCGCTGGGACCGTGGGTTCGAATCCCACTCAAGCCATGGATGTTTGTTGTGCTGTCGCGTACAGGTAGAGGCCTTGCGACGGGCCGATCCCTCATCCAAGGAGTCCTACCAAAATGTCTATAGATCAAGCCAACGAAGATTTGGGACCCGCAGTGCTCAGGCACTTGGAGAACGGGTCGTTGCCAGTATCCCAGATTTAATATTTCGTTATTTTACGTGATAGACATCTACATTAATTATCATATCATTTCCCATTTACAAACTTCAAGTGACTACTCAGGGCTTCTTGTTCTAAAATGACCACAACCGATGATGGTCTGATTCATAGCTTGGGGCTAATTACATATCATCACTCCAAGTAATCAAATGTTAATTCTACAGATAATTAAGAACAATTACAACAAAAACACTCAACAAACACTAATGGCACTACAACATTATGATCAATATAGTCAGGTATACTAAGTCTTCCATCGCGTACTTTTCTTTTTATACAGATTTTATTCTTAGGAAAATTCCCTTTGTATGCTCAAGTGAACTTTATCTTTTGAGAATGGTCCAAATACAGAAACAAATACTGGAAATTGTTAAATTAAAATAAAGACAGGATTAAAAAGCACTCTTGAAAATGATGGCAATGATCTCTCAACAACGAACTTGTGTACGACGCTCGGAACAGTGAAGTGCTGAACTGGTTTCGTTCTTTAAACCTTCAGTTGATATGGACATCCGAGGTGTCTGACTGAGGGTCTCACAAATCTGTTAACTGTTAATTATCACAGTTCATCATACCCTGAAGGTGAACCTAAAGCTAATTGGACAGAATAAAGTGTTCGTGCAAATTGCACATGGTTCCAGAACACGTGAAGTCATTAAAATATCAATAAAAATTGTAACAGAAATCACCATTAAAATTTGTCGTCCTAAAACAAAATGACAGCTCCTTCACTCTTGAAGTCCAAAAATAGTTTTGATCTTAATGTTTATACACAAAGCATTTAAAATCCCACGACACAATGCAATAAATTACTACAAATAAAACTAATCTCCAATCAAATATGCATAATTCTTCTCATGAATGAGATTAATACATTAGAGCAGAGGTTTCCAAACCTTTATACCTTGCGCCCCCCTTAAAACATTTCATAAATTTCACGCCACGTTCGACAGTTATAGACAACTGCGATCATTTAACGCGAAGCATTCAAAGATTTCCTCACTTACAGATCGCGTACTTCTGATGGAAATAATCAAATAATAACATTTACTCAGCAGCTTGATATATCTCTGATGACGCCAGCCCTCGAGGTTGTCATTGCTCAGAAAGTTTTGTTCATTGTAAGTGGTGAAATGCAGATATCAGCCACATCTGGCTGACATGCATCGTGAATATTCTTAGCATAATACAGCGAACTGACCAAGGTACCTATTACAGTGGATGAAAAATGACTATAGACATTCATAATGAATTCTATGGCAAAATGTATGTGAGTCCCACAGATATCTCTCGTGCCTCAGGGCAAAATGTATGTGAGTCCCACAGATATCTCTCGTGCCTCAGGGCAAAATGTATGTGAGTCCCACAGATATCTCTCGTGCCTCAGGGCAAAATGTATGTGAGTCCCACAGATATCTCTCGTGCCTCAGGGCAAAATGTATGTGAGTCCCACAGATATCTCTCGTGCCTCAGGGCAAAATGTATGTGAGTCCCACAGATATCTCTCGTGCCTCAGGGCAAAATGTATGTGAGTCCCACAGATATCTCTCGTGCCTCAGGGCAAAATGTATGTGAGTCCCACAGATATCTCTCGTGCCTCAGGGCAAAATGTATGTGAGTCCCACAGATATCTCTCGTGCCTCAGAGCGAAATGTATGTGAGTCCCACAGATATCTCTCGTGCCTCAGGGCGAAATGTTGACGAATTCTGAAGTTACAAACCATAGAATGGACCACATCCTGAATATTAAGCCCACAAATCATAATATTGATAATATTTTTTTCATGGTACGTTATGAACAGAGTTCTTGAAGATTCGCTCTGAAGTGCAAAACCTGAATTCAGTCAGTGAGCTGATCAGCTATTCAGAAGTCTCTTAGAAGAATTCATCAGATTCAGACATCGCTATCTGGGCTCAGCTGGAATACTACTGGACGTATTGTGCACTGTGACCACGTGACTGTGAATAGGCACTACATAAACCTCGCATTTATTCTTAGTTTCACCAACACTCTCATAAAACAGGGTCTCGTAGGATGGAGGTGCAAACAGATGATATGGGGGTGGAGGAGTTTCGTTGAGCCACTGCGTTACTTCTGCGGGAGGTTCGGCAGGACGAGCGCTGGATGTGCTGTTTGGCGTTCTTTGTGTACGTTTGGAGCAACAGCACTCAGAGCAGCTAACAACCAGGAAGAAGGTGACCAGGCCACCAAATGACGCCATGTACCACACAAGTGACCTTGGATCAACCTCCCGTTTGTTTTCTGGAAGAAACAATTGAAATTAAGCGTCAGCTCAAGACATGACACAGCAGACGACGGCGTATGGGAAACACTCTCTCAGTAGACTTCCTCCTAAACCAAAAGTCATGATTTTCCTGGCCACTTTTCATCCTAGGGAGAAATAGTCCCTCCCCACAGGACCCTTTTGGTAGGACGCCGGGTGAGCGCTAGAGAAGATCTGGACGCTGCATCGAAGAGAAAAATCCTACACCTCTGGAGAATTGAACCCAGGCTGTCTAGTCACTGTACTGACTGACTTACCCGGTCTTATCCTGGGGTCTCGGGTTCGATTCCCGGCGGTGCCCGAATTTATAACTTGTGTTGGGCAAGGCCGTGGTCTAGGCAACACGGAGGTTTCCTCCGGGGGCTTCCCCGGTTTCTCCGTGGCATCCCAACAATTACTCCATTCACACACAGAAGAAGGCAATGGCAAACCACTTCTGGATCATCTGCCAAGAACGTATATGAACAGGTCCCAGTCCGAGAAAAGGATGGAAGGATCCTGTTCATATGGACCTGTCGTCAGACAGAACACTAAAATAAAATAAAAGTTTCATTGTACGTACGTGTGGACGTAGCTTTTGCAATAGGTCTATTCAAAAACTTTTTGGAATTATTTCAGTCGTAAAAGCTCAGCTGATTCAGTTATTACAATATTGAATTACTTGTGGCAGCTGGACGTATTTTGTATCAGTGTTATTATAATTATAATTACTGTTGTTGGTAACTCGAATATCTTCCGTAAATTTTGGAAACTCGTGTCAAATTTCGAGGTGGCGTTTATAAAATGCTTTTAAACAAAGGCGTGTCTCGGGGGAAACTGATTATAACACTTGAACACTCTGGATTTCCCTTTTAAATGAAAGTCAGCCAGATTAATACCGACGTAACTGATATTACTGCAGATCAGATACGCATCAGCCATTTGGAAAGTTCCACGGAGTCACTCCGACCGAGGGTCTGTCTCGTTAACATTCGGTCTGTCGTTTGGGAGGTGCCATGTGTCCTTTATGGAAAACGCATAAGATGAAAGCATGAATGAATGTTTAATATCCGACACCTCTCAATGATGGATGATTCCGTAATAAAGTATATCTTACGCGAAGGTCAAATGTATCATTATATTTCTTAAAAACTTCGTATCGTACAGAAAAATAGATACTGGGGGTCCCCATATATCATTAAGAATTAAATACTATGACTTGTCTGTAAAAAATGAAATTTAGTTAAAAAAGGATACAACATAGAAAATTACGCATTTGCAAAACACGTGTGCTCTGACGTCCACGTCTCCGTTATCCTTACATTTAATAGCGGCTAAACCATGACGATATGTCCTCATTAAAGGCATATTTTCCCATATAATTCAGCAGCGTTACTGCAACTTCAATCTTAATGACTTTATCTTCTTGAAAATCTGTAGGATGTCTTCCTGTTTTCTACTCAACGCCGTGGTGTGGTATTCCTGCTTGCTACTTTAACAAGACTTCCCCGTTTAATCCCGGACCGGTATCTGTTATTCTTACGTCTTAATGACTTTCCTTAAGTTCTTACAACTGATGCCTTCGAAACAGCATTTTTTAATTCCACAGACCACAGTTCTCTCTGATATTCTGGTCAATAAATTCCCTTCCCCTTATGAATATTCATTACCATGTTGGAAACTGCCCACCACTGGAATATAATCTGAGCCTCCAGATATATTTTCTCTTGCGTTCCGCGTGTCCTTCCCATCTCGCTGCCATTATCTTCATCAAACATTTTTTGTTTCATATATTTCATCCGAATAGTTTTCGTGATGTCACGGATCTGAAATATTTATGTGTTCGCCGGGATATTTTTTTTCGCCGAACACTTTGGGTTGGTAGTCAGTGTTCCTTCTTCATGTGTCGGACGTGAGAGGTTAGACTCTCGAAAAAGGGGATTAAGAGGAAAGCGTATTAAGAAAGGAAGGGAAAGGCAAAGGGAATGGGACAGAGAACAGAAAGATGGAAAGAAACAAAAGGAACTGTGAAAAGAAATTGATCAACTGTAATGAAGTCTTGTAACTATTTATATAAAAATTTGCGAGCGCAGTATTACGAGTCACGAAGTGTGATTTCATTCCGTGACACCAAAACAAACTTGATAGTAATGTCTCACACACGAGTGCATATTTTTACTGATCGGCTCAGTTAAATGAAATACATTAAACAAAATAGATAGACAGGGGTTATCATTCGGTTATTAAAACACAGCATTCTTGTTCCTGTAGATACTGCTCTCGTCTCACTTACGATGTCAGTCCACTGGAAGACTTCAATATCGAATAATAATAAGAAAACGACTACATTTATCTTTTGTTGCCAATTTCTTCATTATGAAAGAAGAATTTGAAGGTAAAACGACCCAATCGCTGCCACACCCACAGTTTTACAAACCACCAACAAATATGGCTAAGTTGCGTTTGCCAAGATGGTCAAACGCCATTTTGTTGTTAGAACAACAAAAGAAGCAGCTTCCAGGACAGAAGTAATATGTCGTTACTCTTTATAAATTACAGAAATTCGTGATCTGTCGTCGTCGTCGTCAACCTATTTGTAGCCAACCAATTTGTCTTCAAGAAATGTCGTCATCAAACAATGTTACGTTACATTTGTTTACTCGGCATTGTTGTACCAACAACATTATAATAGAACACAACAATCAAATTGGTTGGTTATAATAGAACACACGTCATCAAACAAACATTTGTTTACTCGGCATTGTTGCGTATACCAACACAACAACATCGTTGTACCAACACAACAATGCCGAAGTGGGGGTTAGTTTAGTGTCTTACTCAAGATTTTAAGGTTGGTTGCGTTTTAAAAACTTGCTCTAGTAAACAATAAAAGACAAACTCTGATTAGCAGGTAACACGGCCAAATAACTGTGCAGAGACTATAGTTTCTGGCGCTAGTCGTAGAGGTTCAAGTCATTTCTTGTTCTTTTTATATCATAACCTCTACCGACATGACGACTTTGTCCTGGGGAGAGGGGTGTGACCTTGTATAAATGACCACTCATTAATTTCCCTACTACTCCTGATTATTTTTTCACTTGGTCTGTCTTCTTAGACTGTTACACAACGCTTTTCCAACTGTGTACGTTACGTAGAACGGGTTATTGTGAATGACGAATTTAACCTCAAATCTTACACGAATTTAACGTGGTTTCAGAACGCATGTAGTTGTGGCATTTGACCTGTGACCTGTTTCTTTTTGCATAATTACGTATTCATAAGACTTTCAGAAACTGTTATGAATCCTTTATGAAGGACAGACAGTTGTTTCACTTCAGGGATGCACAAAGTCCTGAAGTATTCAGATACAAGAAATGTATCAGTTGCTAAAAACGACTTCTAATTGAATGTCCCTTCGGATAATTAACAACGCTTTATCAGATGTACCAATCAAGAGCGTTAGATGAAAAGATCATTTAAATGATTTGGGAATGACAGTGAATTTGAAAGGTTGTTTAATGAAGCAATCGTGTTTCTTTTCTATATAAACAAGCTCACTCTGAAACGTCATTACAATTTATTAAAGACTATATTAAATTTGGCGCACTATTGCAAACAGCTTGACTCAGTCGTTCGCTTTAACAAAATCAGTCATTCGTGTACAAAATGGGTATCAGGTAACTATTTTTCACAGCAAAAACCCTACGTGAGACGCAGTAGCAACCAAAGAACTGCAAAATACGCAAATTGACTTCGCAATGTCCATCCGCATGCAACAACCTGAAAACTTCTAAATAGATTCTCACGAAATTTAATGCGAATTTTTGCTAAAATCTGTTAATATAT
>NW_019059679.1:22081-39231 GCF_000696155.1 Zootermopsis nevadensis
AACATCACCAATTCGCTGTAGAGAAAGAATGATGCTACGAACATCTCCTTGGTTGTCAGTCAAGCCACTCGCGAATGCAAGACTGCCTCATCTGCTTGCGTCTGATGATTCTGCCGTGGTGATACAGCCCTGTACTCTCAGACTTGGAACCTCCACAACGTATCTACCAGACAGATCACTTTCCAGGTGTTTCGACTACCAGAAACAAGTTCCTGTGCTATTCCATGGCTCGTTATTCAACACACTGGGAACCATCCTACTGTATCTGGTGAGATCCTTCCCCACTGAATGTAACAAACATTTTCTACTCCTATGTTCCATGTTGCAAATTCTTGTACCTGAAGTGACGATAGGTAATGGTACCTTATTTAAGAGTTGTATATTTGAGACGCTAATTATAGCCGTCTTAATAACATTATTTTTTGTTGGGCAAGGCCGTGGTCTAGGCAGCCCGGAGTTTTCCTCCGTGGCATCCCAACAATTACTCCATACACACAGAAGAAGGCAATGGCAAACCACTTCTGGATCATCTGCCAAGAACGTATATGAACAGGTCCCAGTCCGAGAAAAGGATGGAAGGATCCTGTTCATATGGACCTTTCGTCAGACAGAACACTAAATAAATAAATAAAATTTGCAGAACCGAAATTACTGGGCATAATTTGTTCTTATCTTACTGTGAGTATTAAATCTGAGAAGCCTGACAAAAGGACATTCTGTCTTATGTCTGTTGAACGAATTTAAGAAATGTAAGCATACCGTAACAATTCTGCCCGCATTCGTGAGAATTCCACCTTTGACCTTTAACCAAGGTAACAATAACAACCGAGTTACCTTGAATATTCCCCACTCACTCTCTTCGGCATGTAAAACGTACTTTTTTCGAAATTATATCACCAGATTACTCGAGGATGGGGCAGTAACCTCTCATGGGGTGATGAGAAAAGATGGGTTCCAACTACAGTAAAATGCAGGCCTACTACACAATTCCCACGTTCACTCTCTCTCTATTGCTACAGTTTAAACAGGAAAAACAAGTGATAGTCTTTACTTCCGCTATCTTTTCCCACAATTACGTACCAACAACTGCTAAGTAAGAGGATTCTCAGTCAGTGATCTTGCTACAGCTGACGGGAAATCTCTTCCGGCTTTGGTCGACCGTAAGTTTGCAGACGCACTTAGCACAGCGTCCAATCTAGTTGTGTCACGTGCGAGTACAACGAAGGAGAAAGATGACATGGGCTTTAACTTCACGTACAGAGCTTCAGCGTGCGAAACATGGACAAATCAGGACGAATAGTTAATGACGTCAGTAAAACTAAAAACTGCTGGTACCTTACAACAACCTGCCACGGTGGTCTAGCGGTTAGAACGCTGGCCTTGTAATCCTGGGGTCTCGGGTTCGATTCCCGGCGGTGCCCGAATTTATAACTTGTGTTGGGCAAGGCCGTGGTCTAGGCAACACGGAGTTTTCCTCCGTGGCATCCAAACAATTACTCCATTCACACACAGAAGAAGGCAATGGCAAACCACTTCTGGATCATCTGCCAAGAACGTATATGAACAGGTCCCAGTCCGAGAAAAGGATGGAAGGATCCTGTTCATATGGACCTGTCGTCAGACAGAACACTAAAAAAACCCTACGACAGGACGGCTCAAGAGAACGAAAAGCCTGAAGAGGAAATGGCCATGAACAAAAGAATCTCGTATGACAACGCCCAAAACTGCCGAGCCTTAACCCACGCCTTGGAAACCGAAGACAAGCCGCTCACCTGAACCTGGGACGGAAGTGGTGTTGGTCTGTTCAGCGTCCTCTCGATCATCCACGACGACATACAACCTCGGGTTGCGGTTCACAGTGTCCAAATGGGCTGGAACCTCGTTTTCCACAATATGAGGATTCCAGCCCTTGTGTGTGAATGCGTAGATACTCCCTAGATCAGCCCTCAGTAAACTGTCCTCCCTGCCCACTGAAACAGCAAACAACTCGATATCAATGCATTTTAAATTGAATTAGGACACCCCACGCCGATCTAACTTCTACGAAAAGAACATGAGAATAAGTGATAAAGAGAACTTTTGAATCCATGGAAGAAGACGTAAGAGGACAAAGAAAATTGCATAATCAGAAGCTTAATATTTTTCATTCTTCACTTAATAATACAGTTAAACCTCGGTTCACGAACTTAATTCGTTCCTGAAGGTCGTTCGTAAACTGAATTGTTCGTGATTCGAGGCGTTCGTGATCCGAGGCGTTCGTGAACCGAGGCGTTCGTGAACCGAGGTTTGACTGTATTAGTAGGATGAGTCAGATTGGATGTTATAAGCGGGACACACAAAAACAAATGCGGGTAATTTCTTGATCGGGAAGAACGGAGTAAAACCTGAGTCATGATAACCGGACTGCGGACAAATATATAAAGCTAGGACCTCCCGAGTATAAGTCTGGAGCGTTTCTGACAGACTAACCAAAGATACGGAGCCAGACAAATGACTGGCGAGTCGTATTTGGTCCCCGGAAATGATCAAGATGGATTTGACTACGTATTTCTCTGTTTGATCAGCTGGGCGCCAAGAGACTGCTCGTACATGAGGTGTGCTCAAGTGTTTGTGACGACGGTTTGGGTAGTCCATCTGCAGAGCTATCGTTACACAGCTTTGCCACAAGATATTTTAAAGTAATGCAATTTGGTTTTAATAATGCTACACGTTCTCCTCTATGATCAAAGCTTGTTCATTAAAATGGTCATTAAAGCGTTCATACTTATGTCAAACCATGTTTAGATTTATAAAATCACAGAGTGGGACATCGTTTACCTTCTTATTCTACCAAGAGTCTCCAATACTATTTTATATGAGAATTGCTTGCAATTAAAAGCTAAAATTTACAACATTAAAACAGCCGTTAATATTTATATCCCAAGACAGATAAATCCAAAATATATTATCATATACTTTCTTTAATTATCATATTAATATTACGACACCTTCCGCTTTAGACCGAGGTCTCCATAATGGTCCCTTCCCTTAAGATTTCTGACTAACATTTTTAACGCAGTTATTTCACGACAGTATTTTTCAAAAGAGTATAAATTGTGAAGTTTCTTTCATTACGAATTTCCTCACATTTAAAACCCTTCTGCCATTTTATGAAATTTTAAAGTTGATTTCTTAATAAATTTAGTTCATAAACTGTTATGGAAATAAAATAAGGTAGGCTTTTCTTTAGAGAAGCAAGGAACCAGTTCACATTTCGGGACCCTTATTAACGTAACGCAGTACAATAGAAATTGCAGACACTCCAATCTGAAGTTGATCGGATGGAACCAGTTGTCGACATAAAAGATCACAGAAGGTGGATCCCGTAACGTTGCCCCCACGAACAGTTACTTGGTTCCCAACGTAATCTCGCACGCAGTCTCCCAGATTTTCCACTACACATCTACCAAATTCTCATGAAACAGGAAGACGTGTGTACATTCACGATGTGCCTTTAACTGTATTTTGAATTACTAATTATACAGCAGGAGGTAACGGTCGGGAAGTGCCCAGTTCGAATACCGTCTACAAGCCTACCAAATTAACTTCCTCGTTTCTCCAAAGGCGAGGGCCACAATCTCCTGCTTCCAAATTCCTGCCTGCCTAACATTCGTGATCATCTTATTTCATGCGAAGTTGCACCTAACGGGGACCAGCGTGTCACCTTTCATTAAATTTTAAAGTGAAAA
The DNA here is from genome assembly GCF_000696155.1 of Zootermopsis nevadensis. Next base: position 25,810 of record NW_019059679.1, read on the forward strand.
ATATTTTGTCATCCCAAAGCTCGGATCGTAATTCTACGTAGATCTACCTAAAATGTCTCTTCGCTGAAATAAAGACGTCAACTTAATGTGTAGTTTCAAAGGACAGGAACAAACAGTATTTACACAGATTTCTGTCACTTTTTTCAAAAAATGTGATTCTCGTTTTTCCTTGTCTCATATTGCCAAGGTAATTAAATCAAAATGTTTATCATGAGCATGGCACGTAAGAGGGCAGATGGAGAGTCAGAATTGCAGGGCCGAGAACACTGGAGGATAACATTAAGATGGGTAGTTGGGAGATAGGCCGCGAATGTGGAAAGCGATAAACCTGTTTCATGATCATATACAATGGTGAACTTTGATACTGACTATCGAGTTCTGCTATCACAACGTTCGTTCGTTCACTATTCGCCTTATCGAAAAAAAAAATATTTCGTCCTGATAAAGACTACACTTGATGCTGCTGTGTACATTTCTTACATTATGACCTCGACATACGAACACGTTACCCCTATTATGAGTTAATTTCGTGTAATTAGTGTACATAGAGCCACGGTGGTCTAGCGGTTAGAACGCTGGCCTTGTAATCCTGGGGGTCTCGGGTTCGATTCCCGGCGGTGCCCGAATTTATAACTTGTGTTGGGCAAGGCCGTGGTCTAGGCAACACGGAGTTTTCCTCCGTGGCATCCCAACAATTACTCCATTCACACACAGAAGAAGGCAATGGCAAACCACTTCTGGATCATCTGCCAAGAACGTATATGAACAGGTCCCAGTCCGAGAAAAGGATGGAAGGATCCTGTTCATATGGACCTGTCGTCAGACAGAACATTAAATAAATAAATAAAATAGTGTACATAAAGCTTAAAAATGTTCAAGTAACTTTCCCGGGTGTAACAAGTACCGCGAAGGAAGTACAATTATGCAGAACTGTATAATTGGTTACCAAAGAACCAACGAATCAGCAGTGGTTCAGTAACAACGAACTCAGTTTCTCCTACAAATTCGTCTTAATAACAACCGCTAATATTGCAAAACATCTTTGTGTGTCGGCAAACAACTGACATGTTCTCCTTTCCGACAGATTTATCAACTCGATTTCTGTTTGAAGAACAAAAAAGATACTTCTTGTGAGGCCAACACCCCCACACTCTAATTTCTTCTCTTCAATTAGGAAGTCAGTGTTTCGCCTAGAAGGTGATGTAACTAGATTTGTATTCAGGAGGTATCTGGCTCTAATCTCGACCGGGATACCCCAGCCATCTTGATTTCTTCCCGTGGTCGTCCACAGTGTCGGACTCATTAAGGCAATGAAGGGACAGAACCCGTGACGTTGTCAACACTGGAGTACTTCCGCCCAGAGTAAGACACCAACACCTGCTGGGCGGAAGTGTCTTGTGTTGTTACAAGAATCACGTGACCACTTAAATCACCTTATTTCCGGTGAAACACACGACTAACCGCTTTCAAGAAACTCAGTTCAGCTGTTCTTATAATGGATCAAAATTAAATTACCCTAAAAACCTTTAGTGCATACACACCAATACCAAGTTTAATCAAAATCGACTGAGTAGCTATACGAGGATTAAATATGCCAGACGGATGCAATACAACTTCCTCTCCATTTTATGTACTTTCTAAAACAAACCATACTGAGTTTAAAGTAATTTATGTAATATATCCTCACATTATAACGCCACGGTGGTCTAGCGGTTAGAACAACGGCCTTGTAATCCTGGGGTCTCGGGTTCGATTCCCGGCGGTGCCAGAATTTATAACTTATGTTGGGCAAGGCCGTGGTCTAGGCAACACGGAGTTTTCCTCCGGGGGCTTCCCCGGTTTCTCCGTGGCATCCCAACAATTACCCCATTCACACACAGAAGAAGGCAATGGCAAACCACTTCTGGATCATCTGCCAAGAACGTATATGAACAGGTCCCAGTCCGAGAAAAGGATGGAAGGAACCTGTTCATATGGACCTGTCCTAAGACAGAACACTAAATCAATAAATAATAGGTTAGGTTAGAACGCTGGCCTTGTAATCCTGGGGTCTCGGGTTCGATTCCCGGCGGTGCCAGAATTTATAACTTATGTTGGGCAAGGCCGTGGTCTAGGCAACACGGAGTTTTCCTCCGGGGGCTTCCCCGGTTTCTCCGTGGCATCCCAACAATTACTCCATTCACACACAGAAGAAGGCAATGGCAAACCACTTCTGGATCATCTGCCAAGAACGTATATGAACAGGTCCCAGTCCGAGAAAAGGATGGAAGGACCCTGTTCATATGGACCTGTTGTCAGACAGAACACTAAATAAAAAAAATCCTCACAGTATTCAAAACTGGATCTACACACAGTGAGAAACCACAAACGTATTTGATACAGATGTTCATTCACTCGGATATGAGTTCTGTCGTGTGCCGATTAGGGGGTGTCTGATTAAACGCAATATTTTTAACCTTTTGTGACATCAGTATAAGATAAACACGTTGGTTTTAGCTGTAAGTTATTAGCAATGACTTTAAGAAGAACCTTCTCAAAGACAAGACTCCCTTTTAGTGTGTTTCGGGGTTCAATGTTATCAGGAGTCTGGCGGGATAAAGTCTGGAGATCGCGGTGGCCATAGACCACGTCTTACACTGAGCTCGCCAAAGAACGATTGCAGTAAAACAGTTTGGATTATCAATGTCGGCCGCAGCCAATTGATGTTGAGACCAGCAATCCCGGCCGCTGGACATGTTCTCCGTCCCAGACACTTCCAGTGTCCCAAAATTCTGTTAATCTTTGTCTTACACGGGTGGGTACTTGTTTCTCAGGACACGCAACGCTGAATGCTTCGCGAACAGTGGCAAATGGTTTCAATGCGAAGCGATGTTCTTCACCTGGCGTGGGGATCGGCCAAGCAACCAGCGTGGCTTTGTAGCGAGGGAAGCTGTGAGAGTCTATTACCCGAGGGTAAGCCTGCGTCGGCTTCTGATTTAATTTTAGTGGTGGTGATTGCTACTGGGAAGAGTTTTAAATGAACATCGTGCATTACAAAATCTTAGACGCTTAAACAAAAAAGGCGCTGCTTTGAACAATGCATTGCAAGATCGAAGGTCATAGAACAAGGTTAGCAACTAGGTATTTCCACTTGTCATTCCTACAATTCTGTTGTCATCAGTCTAAGTTTGTCAGTGAGTAAAGAACATGGTTTGAAAATTTTCTTTACATTACGTCATACCTTGTAAGTTACCTAATACGTGGATTTGACAACTAAGCTACATTAATTACAGACAGAAATTAGTTACCCGTGGAAGTTCCATGATATTCGTTCTGGTCAAAGCAAAGCGAGAACATTTATTTCAGTCATGTTCATTAAACGGTAACTTATAACTTCGAGTACGTAACCTTCCAGAGCAGATTTCCCGACAATTCCGATTCACATATTGGTAAAAGCAGTTGGGTTTCGAGACTGGAGATCTCTCACATTATACAACAGAAATAAATGTATACAAACATTCGTACTTAAGAACTAAGCATATCAGGGCCTGACTACCGACTCTAGATGGTAGAAGAACCCTAAGATCCAACATCACAAACACAAAATCCTCCTACAGGACAATCCCACATATGCTCTGCCGTCTACCCAATGATATTTCTATGATCTCTATCTCAAGATTTCTGTCTTCTGGGTTGTTGCGCTGTGTAGTCTGGTCGATGTTAACCAACGTTTCAGAGGTCATACTGCCTCCGTCATCAGGGCGCCCTGATGACGGAGGCAGTATGACCTCTGAAACGTTGGTAAACATCGACCAGACTACACAGCGCAATAACCCAGAAGACAGAAATCTTCATACTCTGATGACGGAGGCAGTATGACCTCTGAAACGTTGGTAAACATCGACCAGACTACACAGCGCAATAACCCAGAAGACAGAAATCTTCATACTCTGATGACGGAGGCAGTATGACCTCTGAAACGTTGGTAAACATCGACCAGACTACACAGCGCAATAACCCAGAAGACAGAAATCTTCATACTCTGATGACGGAGGCAGTATGACCTCTGAAACGTTGGTAAACATCGACCAGACTACACAGCGCAATAACCCAGAAGACAGAAATCTTCATACTCTGATGACGGAGGCAGTATGACCTCTGAAACGTTGGTAAACATCGACCAGACTACACAGCGCAATAACCCAGAAGACAGAAATCTTCATACTCTGATGACGGAGGCAGTATGACCTCTGAAACGTTGGTAAACATCGACCAGACTACACAGCGCAACAACCCAGAAGACGGAAATCTTCAGACTCACGGCTGTGAAAACCTCAAATCTTACATCCCTATCTGAATTCTATTCTTCTATATCCTTCCAGGAAACCGCTTTTTGAGAGGTTTTCCACATCAAAATCTTTTCCAATCCTGTCTCCTCTTTTGAACTACTAATTCATCATAACCTCCTTAGAATGACTTTACTTTAGGAAATTTCCCACCTGTACTCCCTTCTACAGAAATAAACCTGGCTCTGAAAAGTACAATGCCAAGCAAAGAAGACGAAACAGACATGGGAACATGAATGAGAACAGTTGTTTATTCAAGGTCATGTTAATATTCAGTGTTTGAGCGTCAGTTTCTCGAGAAGAGGTCGCCATATTTCTAAATGGATTTTCAAACATTACAGGTCGCTCGCTTCAAATCTAAAAGTTGCCCTAACTTGAAAAAACCTTACATGGGTAAGCGTAGGTAGTTAAATTTGTTAATTCGTGGTTATTTAAAGATGTTGTTTCACCTGTAGAGGTTTGTTTGACATCTAACTGAATGGGACGGAAGTTGCCATGTCTTGATTCAATACACGTACTGTTAGAAAGTTCGGCTTAACAAATACACGCGCGTTATCTTGAGAGTCGTCTTCCTAGTTGCCCCTCAGCCTAAGTGACCAAGGTCAAGATCGCGCAAGCAAAGTGTTCTACTAACTGTTAAGAAAACATTCGTTGAGTAAACCCTTAAAAGCAATAATCTCCCTCTCCTTACTTACTATGAATACCTTCGCTGAACCTGCTTCTGAGTTCAAAACTTGAACTGGAAAGCCAAAAAGTCGGAGACAATTTGGAAGATAATATTAAAATGGATTTTAATAAAATAGGGTGAGAGTCTGAATTGGATTAATCTTGTTCAGGATATGGAGAAATTGTGGGTTGTTGTGAACACATAAGGCCAAAAATTCAATCACTGAAAGCATGCCTGCTTTTTAAAGAAGGATTCTGCTACATGGAGAGACAGTTAACCAAAGTTAGTCGTGATATAAATCGGCATTCTAACTTCCCATCTTAGGCTAATCGCGCCAGTGGGTGCCCTAAGACCTTAATGTGGCATCATCAGAGCTGTTCATACACACAAGTTTTTCCCTGAGACAGCAAAACATTTATTTAATAAACAAGTGCACTGACATACGAGTATAACTTGCCCTCACGAAGAATCCTTATTGGGACTTGGAATAAATATCACACATCTGCATTTCAGATAGTTGGATTTGGTAAGAGAAGTTACTCATGGCCGGAGCCATGTTGCCTAGCAACACAGGCACTGAATGATAAGATAAGGTGATTGCAGCCTGTTTTAAGATACAGTGGACATAAGCAACTCGGAGCTTCGTGGACAGTTACAACGCAAAGATACCCCAGTTCCTTCATGTACTATCGGATGAGAAATTATTGTGCATTGCTGGTGATCTACAATTCATTTGGTTCAAAATATTCACTTTGGTCTGAAAGTCAGTGAACCAAAATTCCACCGGATGTGTCGAAATTGAAAGTAAAATGTTTTCAGTCACACTGTACATTCACAGACAGACCTTTCAAATCTTCCCTTCCCCTCACACTACGACGTAGTTCCAACTTCCAGTTTCCTTACGTCCACTGTCATCTCAACATTCTGCTGGAGAATCTGAGTAAAACCACGATAAAGACCAGGAACGTCACACGAGACATCGCAAATACAACTCATTTTTAGTGAAGATGGCTGCCCTCTGGGTTTCTGCGCCGAGTGGTCGCATAGAATTTTGCCGACGTTTCGAAGGTGCGAAATGCCTCCATCATCAGGATGATAACACGTTTCGCAAAAGTGTACAGAGCGTGGCATGTTCGCTCCTTGTTTGATTGTAGATTTTTCAATGCGGACCTCTTATACTCTCTGAGGCAGGGCGTAGAAGAGGATGGCCGGACAAGTACCTTCCAATACGAAATTTGACCAAAATACGCGAACCGGAAGTGGTAACATCTCTTGTTACGACGCTCGGTACTGTTCATTTGTACCGGTGGCCTTGTGGAATGTTTTAAAATAGAGACCAGAAGCGCGTTCCTTTCTTTATGTGAGCGAGTAACAGACTCCACGTTGCGTTCTGTCGGATTTGAAGCCAAAACGTAATCGGGCAAAGACTGAAGGTCGCAGTGACGTGTGTCACATTAGCGCGTGCCGAGAGAGGACACGTCATAGCAACAGCTGACTCAGAAACGTCACTGCACCGTCTAGCTCCAGTCACAACGGAAAGAAATGAACGAAAAATGGTTATATGCCCAGAAACGGATTTAGGGGACCGTCCACCTATTATCCAGGTAATGAGCGACGTTTCGGGAATTATTTCTACACCATTTTTCACGTAATTTGTTGTAATTTTTAACAGTCGATACTGAACCTGGAACCTTTCAAATAATAACGCTGTAAACGAGTTTTTTTTTTACGAAATGGTCGCTCCTTCCATCCTAGAGTTCACGATAATCTACAATATTTTTAGAATAAATTAAAATCTTGCAACCAGTCACGTGAAGCCAATCAGTGACTTTACTGACATAAACCTTCAGAGAGTCAGCCTCACAATCGATATCTCCCGTCAAAATCAACACAATCGATATTTGGTCGGCGTGTCGATTGTTAAAGTCACTGTCGTCTGATTCCCTTCTTCGTACGCCATTTGATTTCATTACCTTCCGGTATCAAATATCAAAACTACACGCCTGTTCCGTCATCAAGTACAGACTGCAAGTCTTAATGAATATTGAGGGTTGTTGGTGGATTCTTTGACGACACCGTTTCAACTGCACAGTTTTATAGCATTAAACTGGATGAAAAGAATTTCAAGAAAGGTGAACTGACGAATATTTGGAAGTAGGAGTTCGTGGTTTTTATTAAAATTTTATCTCAGCATTCGTCTAGAGTGACTGAGGAAAAAATTACGATAGAACTCAAGTCACTGTTCCTTTGAGAGAAGAAATTTATCTTTAAATGTGTTCATTTAACGACGCTGTCAGCATCTCAGACTACACGGCGTCGAAAGATAGGATTCATGAATGATGAATTGGAAAGGATTTGGAAGGACGCGGTCGTCAGCAATGAATATTGCGAAAGATGACAGAACTCATTCAAATAACTAACACACAGGTTCATTTCGTTCTTCCAGGCAAATTAAATGGAAACTTTCAGAAATCCATTACCATTGTTTTCCTACAGGGGTCCACTGTTTCACTGATGCGTTTTTCAATTATTCTGTCTCATTAACCTCAGCATTTGTTAATGACAGTCTTGGAGACATAGGCCTAAGAGTCAGTTTGGTTTGCTGCAGAAGAAAAAGGTCCTGTGTGTTTTAAGATAATATCCAAATATATCCCTGAAGAAGCTGAGGAAAATCGCAGCGAAAGCAACCGGTAACTTGGCCAGGATTCGATCCGAGTTCCTCCCTGTGACACACGTTCATACACGTGCTCGACTATCCGGGGCACGTGACTGCAGAGAAGTTTCGTGTTATTAGTTCACAGTCAAAGCAATATAAGTTAATATCACCAAATTAGGTCGGGTTAAATTTAACTTTTTTAAGTGGAGTTGCTTTATACCCTGTAACGTTGGTTATACTTTGTATTATGCACTATACAGAGTGTCCCATAAGTCTACGGCCATAGGAGAACTCGGTTGTCAAAACACGTAAAAATGTAGAGTAAAAACTTGTTGTAAATCGTGTGTTTCCAGTCTCAGGTGTTGGGAATCTTATCTAAGACCCAAACCGACTGTAAAACTTCTCCCAAAACATTATAAAAATTTAGAGATAAACTGCAATAAGTTAACATAACGTCATAAGGATAGACTACTGACCCCCATAATTACATACAGCCCCAGTTGTGAGAAAGAAAGTCTATTTCAGATATTCAAGTAGTCAATAACAAAGGGCCCACTATGATGGAAGAAATCTACACAAGACGCTTAGCCTAAAAAAAATAAACGTCTATCCACTAAACATTTGTTCGACTGCAAATCTCAGTTCTGTACAATTGTGGGGTAATATTTTCGTACATGAGAAATAATCTATAGTATATGTAAATTCAACGAATAATGATCGAAGTGTGGACAATTTATGTACATAATAATTTACTCAGTGTATTAATTTAACAAAATATATTTAGAGTGTAGCGTAATTTTATTTATTTCTGAATATAATGTATGATTATGGATTTATTAATGACGTAATTATGTAAGGTCTACTTAAGTGTACAGCGTTCTTGTGTGTTGTACTTTTATGAACACCCTGAACATAATGCTCCATACTTCGACCTAAATCACATGCTTCTTAGGTTAGGTTCTGGGAATGCATATACTTTGCTGTAATATTTCTGTCCCATTTTACTGGAATCTTGATAATTCTCTTTCGGAGAATCCAGCCTCACACGAGGCTACTTGCTAGATGAATGACGCAGAGCATTTAATGAAAACTTACTCACCACTTTGTAGTATCTCATCAAGGGTCTGAACTGGCTGACACGTGGTAGTAGCAGCACTGAATATCAACCAAAATGTCACTTCCATTACGATGCCGCGGGCAACAGACTTAACGTGTCGTGACGTGCGCGTACCCATTTCTACACCACTTTCTTTCCAAATACCAGCTGTCAGGTAACCTCACAATGAATTTCTCGTCTCTTCTTACCTCGTAACCGAACTCTTAACACTGGGCTTATACACATAAGGACGTAGAACAGAACCAGTTCAAATCACTTGTTGTAGAACACACCGCGAGTACGGTTGGTTCAAACAGGTAGCCAGACTTGCGCGTGCGCTGTCGACCGTAAACAATTCAGCAACTCCCTCTCCCTGCCAGACCGCAAAGCCTTATATACCAACCCAACGACTTGACGCGTAATTATCTTTCCCTTCATCGTAAAGCCAGATGAGACGTATTTCTTACGAAATCACACAAAAGAAAACAACTTCGCGACACAAAAGCGAGACGAGATGATTTCCATAGGCACCGTGTCTATTAAAAAACTGGCAATTCATTCCACAGATTTTAAACAACAGCAGGAGATAACGGAATGACAAGCTTATGTAACGTGTTTTCTGAGATCAGTAGAACTTTTTACTCCGGGATATGTAAAAACAGAGGTATCCAAAAACAATATCAATTCAAATTACAGAAATTGTGGGAAAATATTCGGAGGATGAGATGGCAGAAAATTGTATCGCAAATCGCGTTTTAACTGTGCTCAACTGGGAAACACGTAGCAAAATTGTTATTAGTGATATTATTATCAATTGCCATAATATAATAACCAAAACATATTCTCTAAATCACTGTAAGATAAGTTGATGCACGCAAGTCTTTTGGTGACCGGCTTACGAGTATGTAGTTAAATAATTTGGCGTCACAAATACCACGCGACGAGAGATGGTTTTTCACTGATATTGGGAAACAATAAATTTTGCGTCGTGTTCAATACACGATGGCACTAATATAAGATGGGGCAAGACAGTTACATGCAGAAAGGTGAGTGTGCATAATTATATTTAGACTGTCTCTGTTAGTATACTTGACAGCATGACGGAATTGCGAAACATCTGTTGCAATAACACTGAAGCAGCTCATCCAAGAATGCAAGAGACGGCCGGTGCGCTAAGCTAATAGCTAACTTCCATCTTGTCTAGTGCCGGGAATAAGATCGAACTTTTCCATTTACAGTGTCAATGAAACGCATAATTAGGAGGTCAATCACGTCCTTCCCTTCATATTAACCGTGTTAGGTTAGGTTAGCAGTACGAAAACATACTTTCGTGGTTCAATGGTACTCCATAAACTGAAGACAGCAGAACCGACCAGATAAAATTAATCGTTAGCCAGCTAGTTGAGGCTTCACTCCCAAGCGGTACAGGAAACCTAACCTAAAATTGTGAATAAATTCCTCATCTATTTTACGTTACTCTGAAACGTTGGTAAACATCTACCAGACTACACAGCGCAACATCCCACAACTTCCGGGCAGTGAGAACATCAAATACAATATTGTTCCTCATAAAAATTTGTCAGATAAATTCTTTAAATACCCTCTGAAAGCATAAATCAGCCTTACTGTTTCTAAATAAATTAATTACTTTAACGGCCTAGTAACAATTCCATCGGTCGGTCTTCAGTGCATGAAGGATAATGCATTCACGTGACCGGAAGCCAGCACAAAGTTATGCTATCCTGAAGCAAGCAGCAATATTAATCGTGAGTGACTTTCTGTGTTACGTATTTGTAGCGTGGAGGCAAAGCTCCATACATTCTAAACATCAGCAATAGCTACAAACGAGTAATAGCTTCACGCTCTGGCCGCGTTTATTACAAGGGAAAGGGACATTGTTACCAACTTGATAAGAGGGTGAATGGCCCCAAAGACGCTCGAAATGTGACCTGTCCCTGATGGGTATTGGACCCCTTCCACTCTGTCTACAGCCAGTAATAAAATGAAAAGAACAAAGTATAATGTTCTGATGGCACGAAAACAAAACGAATGAGATTATAAATGCCAAAATAATTTAACTGTAAAACGTCGTGGTGGAGGGGGAATGAGAGAGAAAAGTACACGGTGTTTCCATGGAATTTACAGTGGGATGGAAGGAAAATAAAGGGGCTTGAATCACTGAGAGTCATAACATAAAAGAAGGTGAATTTTAAAATCACAAGGTTATAATAAATTATGTCGACCTCCATTTTTAATAGGACTCGAACCTACGCTCCCAGAGATAAATCTAAATTATATAATACTACTGAACTCTTCGAAGCAGCTCCTCATCTAGTAAACATTTAAACATTTAGTCCGCAAAGAAGACAGAACACATTACAAACATCAACCGGTTATTCCTGTTTATTCTGAGAATAATACTAAACCCACAAATATGGTGTAGGTAAAATACAGATATACTGAACGTTAAAGCATGTGGTACAAATATTTACCACTGTAATTTAAAGGGTTGCCCACTTGGCCACGGTTGCCGGCATGCATATTACTGCATAATGTATTGTCGGCTTACAAATATAACGAGGTTCTATAAAAAAACACGTGGAAGGATACAGTTGTGGTCTAGTTTAAGGTTAGCCTTTTAACCCGGCATTTTCCTATAGGGACTGAGGAAAACCATTTTAGGAAGGCCAGTGTCCGGGCTGAGATTTGAATCCGAGACCCACTGAATGTGAGACAATGCTGATCACTAGGCCTCGACGTTCGATGAACTACGCGTAAACTGGTGACTAATGATATTAACAGCATCGGCACAGTAGCAAAGTAAAAACATTTAATAAAGCAAGTAAAAGACTTTGGATGTTATTTTATATTTTAGCATGGGTGACCCACAATACGTTTGATGTACCGATTTTAAACCAGACATTACATTGGACTGTACATTACACTTCAATGACGATACGCATGCTAACGATAAAAATATGGCAGCCAGCCTTGGAGCAAATTTCATTAGATACCTCTCGTACAAAAACAACCACAAAAGTAAACAGTACAGCGACTACTTCCGGTAAAATACGCAACAAATCTCACAAGAATAAATTTACTTCTATTTGCAAAACAAATAAATGTCAAGGCTATGAACAGATAACAAATTTGTAAACAACGTACTTATTTGCAACATGTGTGCTCATTTCCACTTTCGTTATCAGCACACGTTTCAATATTACAACCACTTTCACTTTTGATAAAAATTTCATGCTCAAGTATGATATACGTTAATCTTCATCATTGTTATGCTTGTTTTTTTCCAGCACAGCTAATTTGGAATCACGCTGATGATGCAACTTTGCTTTGACCTTATACGTAAAACGTGCAATGAACCTGTTCCCTCCGGTCTGGACTTACTAATTGCATCAGTATCATTTTCATGAATCACCTAAGGGAGCCTAAGAGGCCAGTCTTCTTGTTAATTAGGCCACAATTCACACACCCATGCCATGTTCCCAGCTCACTGCAGAAAAACCACTTTTGGCATGACCAGAAATAGAGGTGTTTGCAAACGAAAGGGCAATCTTTTTCATACTTTATTATTCGTAATTTATTTTATGCTTTAAGTATCTCAAACTAAATAGCATTGAATGTGAGGATACCAAACTATGATTTCCAGAGGATTTGAACCCAGGACCTCGAGCATAAGAGTTAGGGTGCAGAGTGGATCCACGTGACTCAATATGGGATCCACCGACAAGAGAATTTAGAACACAGTAATGAACCTTTGGGTCTATAAAAGGTTGACAATTTATTGACTAGATGAGCGACTACGAGTTCCTTAAGGGCACTGCTCCATGGTGACAGAAATTCCAATAATAAATCCTATAAATACTTTCACAGATGAAATTAAAATGTTATCGTGAGCTGGGATAACCGAGTCCACAGATTGATCGGCTGGCTACAGGATGGACTCAGCCTCGTCTTCACTGGGAACCAGAAATTATTAAAAAGGGGGAAAGGCGGTCAGCGCGTTAATCTGACCACTCACCTCCAACAGGTTCTGATGCTGAAAATTCGTCGAGCCTCCACGCACACTATATCGTGGTGTTTGGACACTGGTTTACCTCATACATTTTGCAAGCACATACATTTAATAATCACCAAATTATGTCTAAAACTACGAATCAAAGCCCACTTGCAGCTAATATCAACAGATGTATAACAGACCATATACGAGCAACTACTCTCTTCTGTGCACGAGTTACAAGAACTTACTGGAACAAGCCGATTAAACAATACTGAACCAAGAGATTACACCCGAATTCAGAAAGCTAATACTGACATCAGCCGTTGCCAACGAACAGGAAAATAGTTGCACTAAGCAGAAATTACTTTGTTAACAGATTCTTACTTTTTGCAATAATCTGAAACACAACTGTTAATACAAACCGTTATTACAACAGCTAATTGCAAACGCACCTGAAACGCATCACAGTCTAGACGATAATACAAATTAACGCTCATTCTCAGGATACAATGATAAACGTCTTAATCACTTGTAACATCAAGTCTTCTGGCACTTGAGGTGTGTCAAGCAAATGACGCTGACTTCTGGACCTGCGTGAGATTACACATTACCTGCTGTTGCTCGGCAACGCGTTCCCCAACTCGACGGTCATCCGCGGCGAGA
>NW_019059679.1:39245-76782 GCF_000696155.1 Zootermopsis nevadensis
CGTCTTTGCGATGATCCACCTCCAGGAAAGGAGTCTGCAGTCGGTAAGACATCTTACGTGGCAGAGAGCGCACAGAGAGACCCTATTGTGTAGGCAGGGTCAACTACTCCATTTCCCTCATTCGGTCACTGTAGGACCGCAGCAGTATGGACAGAAGATGGGTTTGATCTGAAGTTGAATAACAGTCTGTAAGTTGACAAAACTACAACACAAATTTCTAAGAAAAATATAAAAAACCTCTCTACCATAAAACAGTGCAGCCTGTTCAATAGCTCAAAGGACAAATTAGCACAGTAAGAACATTTTGGAAAGTAGGATGCTTTCTGCTGCCTTCTGGGCTGTGAAGCAATAGTTTTGTAGGTGGTTACCAACGTTACACAGGAACTACAAGGCGTCACAACCCAGAAGACCAGCATCGTTATCTTCACCACCAAGGAAGCCGCAAATCTCCAAAAAAATCATTTTTCTCTTAATATTTTTTGCCTTCTTTCTACTCCTATCTGCATCAGCCAACACCTTCCATTCACATTCTGCCCATCTCAGAAATGTCACATCTCTCCCCCAGAAAAGAGATCGGTCCCTTTATTTAAAAACCTGATAGATTCGATGGTACTGTAAGTTAAAATCAATTAAGCCTTTTCTTCTTCTGAATTTATGTAAAAAACTATTCTTTTCACGTCTAATAATCCATTCAGATTTCTGAGTGTTTGATTCCTCCTCAAAAATCTTGAGGCGTTCCGCTTCAGGTAGCACTGCTGGAAACATGTTCCCTTTTACTTACAAAAACCCAAAATGCAGCAGATCCCTCACTTTAACGTACAGACGTAAGCAATCACTCAATGTCCCTGTACAAGGAATAGTCACTATAAAGTGACTGAAGAATAAAGCAGTAACATTTCAGATTAATCACAAAAAAAAAAAGGTCAGGTGAATCCTTTTTAATTTTTTTTATTTTCATATAAGTGGGTGGACCTAGGGTAAACAGAGTGCCCCAGGTTTCCAGACCTCAATGTATAACTACAACGCATCTGCCATACAAAAAACACGGGACGTTACATTATATTCTATCAGAGAACCGAGACCAATAGCATACCTCGGTTGATGACAGAGGATTGCAATATCAAAATTTATCTTGAATATCTGTTTCTATTAGATCACGTTTCATGCCCAATAAATGTTCAACAACAATTCAATCACTGGCACACTGCACGTCTCTGCGCCTCCATTGCTAACTGACAGCACTTTGCTAGGAGGCCCGTAAGCTGCAGAAGAGTCGTGATACCGTCCACAATTCTCAGATGAGTCATCCCAATTTCCTGGAAAAGCAAATCAACTCCTTACTTACAAGGCTCGGAATATCTGGGACTATAAAATCTCATCACTTGCTCCGAGAACTTACTCTCTGGCGCAAGATCTTCCCTGAGCTTTTGATCGTTACCAAGCATTGACGTTTCTATTTGTGCCATTTTCTTCAAGTAAAGTTACGTACAGTTAATTTGGCAGCCATTTATTTTGAGACCCTATGTAACAGTTCATAACGTGCTAATTACTTTTAAGACAAGCAGTTGTTTGCCTAATGCCCCGCCCTTGTTCAACTGTATGTAACTGCATATTCAACACATTCACACCAGGAATCCATAATCTTCATGTGCACCGCGCCAAAGACGAGATATATAAAATGCGTGGGGAGAAAAAGTATGCCCTAAATGCAGACAACACAGATCTTGGGGAAATAGGGTATGAAGGTACACAATGGAATAAAGAGGCACACTGTAAACCTACAATTTTTTTTTGTTTGAGTAACATTATTAATTATCTACCTTTATAAAATCAAGCTTCAGTTCTTCTGACATTTGCATAGATTTTGTAACACGGAAAATATTTCCAATGATGTCTTCAGCTGCATAACCAAGTTTCCACAGATGAGCCATTATCTGAAAAATTAAAATTACAATTCTTCAAACAAACCAACATGATCCTGAGTCAGTTCCATATATCTCCATTTCTAACAACCTATTTCCTTAAGATCTACCTTAATGTTATCCTTTCATCTCCATCTTGGTGTTTCAATCAGTATTTTCCCGGTTTCCGCACCAAAACTGTATGAATTTCTTTTGTTATACCTGATATACATGTACAGCCCATTATAACTTTGTTTATTTCACTTTATTAATAATAAGCTACCTATATATATATATCACAAGTTCCTTGTTATATAAACCCAAATTGCCCACAAATTTGATCTTCAGAATTTTTTAAAGCAGAGAGCTTTTACTGCAATTGCATAAAACTCGCACCTTTTTGCCCAATTTACTCTTTGTAAACAAGATATTCCTAAAGGGAACGTACTTATAACGACTGTAAAATATCACATCAATAATGAATGAGTCCATACAGGATGCAGGATATCATATTACTCGAATGCAAACAATTATGTCCAGGACTGGATGCATCAATCACACACGTACCTTGTACGCCTTTCCAATATTCCCATCAACACAATGCTGCAACATTTCTTTCACCAGAAGTGGATGGGGCTCATCACACACCTGAAACGAAATGCATACGAATACCAACACACACACAGAGTATAATATATTTAATAATACAGCCAATCAACAATCAGCCTGTTAAATTGTTGTAAAGGCAGTTGGTGAGAGTGGAAGAAATGTAGCTCGTACTCGTTCTTGACCCTGGCACTAGACGACGGTGATCGGTCGAGCGTCACGTCCCAGCCGTGCTTCCCCCAGCAAAAGTGCCCTTGGTAGGATAGGAAGCTGGGTGGGCCCCAAAGCTGGTCTAAATGCCAGTGCTCAACCTTGTCGTTCAGTCTGTAAACAGTCGCTGTGCAGACCGAGTTACTCTGACTCCAAAGATCAGCTTACATGAAGTGGAAGTTGTAGCCTGCGTACATCTCACAAACCCTTGTGTTTTATTTGCCCGATCATTTTTATTCCAAGAATAACTTTTCGGCCCGTACAAACCATCTTTATACCATGAGCCACGAACAATAGCTTTGTATACACTTGGACAAATCCCTGCGGCTTTAGAGCCACAGTTTCGGTTGATATAAATATAACATTCGTACAGCAATTAGACTGGTTATTTTTTAAAAGTGTACACTACATCTGCATGAACTCTATATATGAACAATATTTACCTTGAACACATTCTCACTACTGACATGTTTGAATCCATTAAATGTAGACTGCAGGTTGTTTAATGCTTGTCGCATGTCGCCCTGCGCTGTAAACACTATAGCCTCCAAACCATCATCTGTGTATGAAATCTGCAACAACGATGCATTATTGCTTATAAAAAAGCACTTGACATTCTCTAAACATAAAGAATAATACAATAATATCTTTCAAGCCAGCAGACAATCGCTGCTAAAGAGACAACCGAATCAAACCGCCTTCTTTACTCTCTGTCATGCCATCTGCTGACTCAGAGTTGAAGGCTTATCTTAGAACGAAGTTATGAAAGTATGCTGGTTACGCAGTCTGTCACATTCCTTAGTTACATTCAGACAAGTATGAAATGCTGTTTGAAGGGTTCAGGGAAAAATCGAAATACCGTGATAAATATCTACCTTATCCACCTCAAGACTGACACCGGCATCCAACCGCCTACGCTACAGCCCAGAATGCCGGTTTCCAATTCTAGAGCATGGTGAAATTACAACTTGTAAGAAATACAGAGCCAGTAACAACAACCACAAAACAAGTACGCTGCATTTGAAATTAATGCTCCGGGCAAAGAAACTTATTTTATGAAGAGTTTTCCATGCTACGGAGGAAAGCAATCAGTTTTACGATCCTCAACTACCACTGCCCAGTGGATAAAACAATCCTGCTTATACTAAAAGAATGGCACCAATAGCTTGCAGTCCTTGATGAAGACTCAGAAGAGGGCAGTAGCATAGATTTAAGTGCCCCTGGTTTGGACCAACAAACATTAAATAGATAATTATGTAAAATCACCTGTTCCTTTTGGCAGACTTCAATAACTTTAGCCAAAATCTGGGCATCAGAGAGGCGACCATAACGAAGCATGGCACATCTTGATTGAATAGCTTCAATAATTTTCTCACTGTTGTTGCATGCCAAAGCAAATCTTGTTGTACGGCTGTACAGCTCCATAGTTCGCCTTAGGGCTTGCTGAGCACCATCTGTCATACTGCAAACAAATGTCACTTCTTGTCCAAAATTATATTTAACCCATCCTCTAGCCTCTACATCCAGACTGGCTCCGAGGCCCGCCCAGCCTCATATCCAAGGGGCACTGGGGATAAAGCATGGGCAGGGTGTGACACTGACCACACACCCCTATCTAGTGCCTAGAAAATCACCTGCTATCACATAATCTAATTGAAGGCTCTATCCTTGATCGAAAAATGTCTTCAGGAAAGCCACTCTACACCTGGTATTATAATATCTGCAGAAAGTAGGTAATATCCAACACTCAACCACATTTCACACTGATTTAAAAAATTCTATGACACTATTCAGTTCACCTTCTCTGATTTCCAGAACAAAGCATCCTTGTTTTTCAGCTATAAAGCCTCCAAAGTATGTGAACTATTACCGAAGACTAATTTCAATGTCTTGATAACATAATGGAAACACGCACGTTTTTCGCAAATAAAACCAGAATCTATAAAAGTACAACATGTAAATTAATTAAAATTAACCTGTCTGCTTCATCAAGGATGATAATTTTATGTTTGCCATGTGGCAAAGTTATCTTCTGTTGAGCAAACATTTTGATCCTGTTCCGTACAACATCGATGCCTCGATCATTAGAAGCATTCAACTCAAGTACTGCAGAATTGAAAGCAGGTCCCAAGAGAACACGAGCCAGACATAAGATTGTTGTTGTCTTGCCTACACCTGGTGGACCCTGTGGTAAGAAACACAAATTATACTGTTTGTGATATATATACACAAATGTTATGCTTAGCACTGTCCATTTAAATGGCATTTTGGGAGTAGCCTCTATTCTTGTCTTTGAGTTACTAGTTATAATTTTATTAACAAAATTAAAATACCCAAACACAATGTTAAAAAAAATCAAATTTCCACAGAAATGGATCAACTAACATTCAAAAGATGCAATGTTTCATCCAACAATTTACATCAATGCAACAACAGGGTATGAAGTCTCGGTATCATTACACATAAACTGATTTATACAAGTGTTTGATATCATGGACTTTATCTCAAGAGTCCACGCTGACCTAACACTTGCACCATAAGACAGGTTGCAGACATTTCTAAACTGCTTTGATCTAGCACTTTCTGAGAACCCATATGCCAAAACAGATCTTATAGCCTTAACAACCACTGTCAAGGATGGATCAAAGCACATGAGCTAACTGTTCTTAGTGCATTACGTATCACTAAATATTCAGATAAACAGTAACCCCCCTTAGCATTCAAACAGAAAAATGATTGTAATCATAGGCAATTGAATTTTAGTGGCCCAGGACAGGGACCAGTGGAGGACTTTGGTTAATTCAATGATGAAGCTTTTGGTTCCCTAAGCCATCTAATTAGTTAAATGTTAATATCACAAAACAAAATACCTGACACGTGAAACACTATACAGACATATTGCAATAATATGTTTTCTTCACCCCCTAAAAAACAAGTAACTATCAGTTTAACTTACAGCAATAATGATATTTGGTACATTTCCATTTCTGGCAAATACTTCAAGTCTTGCAACAGTATCTTCATTTCCAACAATATCTTCAAATGTGTGTGGCCTGTACTTTTCTATCCTGTAAAAGAACAATACTGTGAGTCAAATATCACAATCCTGTATTTATAAATATTAAAAAAATCACTCGGAAATAAAAGCCACTAATGCAGTTCAACAGTAAGTCGTCAAACAACATTGGGTTGGAACCATACACCCTCCCCCTCACAAGTACACTGTAACTAAACGACACACCTTGCTTTCCTATTAAAAAAACAACGTTCTGTCAAATTGAAATTTTCCATCGAATTGTCAAGATATGAGCAGCTAACGTGAAAACACAGTGTATGCTTGCTTTTGCCAAATGTTATATTTACCATGGGAGATTATAATGACTCTTCTTTATTTCCATCGGTTGTGTAGAATTTATTGCCTTTGATGTAGAGGGTTCATTTTCCCTGTTGTCAACTTCCATAATCTCCACAATCCCATCACTCTCATCCGCCATACTTCGGTTTCCTTTTTGGCGGGATATATCACAGAAAATACCAACATCGAACCAACTTTGTTAATCGTCGCTTGGATAAATTATTAGTACTACACTCCTGCTACTAGAGGATGCGTACCATGTGTAGATAATCTGTTATATGAACAATCAATGACACTACGACAATATTAACCTTTTGTGTAGTATGTCACGTCCATAGAAATTGGCAAATGTCTCACCATTTGTTACGAAAAAATGGAACATTTCTTTATCAGTAATATAAGGCATGTCAATGTTGCTGTTTAGCACTGAAGATGAAGGCAATGCATTCGTACTAAACGTTGGTATCTACCCACAAGTCCAGACCTGTTATATCCCAGATCAACATTGACATATTAACTGATGCGAGAAACAATAATCTCAATGTAATATATAATTAGCTTATTATGGAAGCCTTTCAGACTTGTATCAACATTCAAAAATATTTTTTTCTTATGTAAAATGTGCTTGTAACTGATTATTTAAATTAGGATACTCCAGTGTGATGATCCACATTGCTGGTAGTGGAATAATAAGATTATATGATCTTGCTAAGTTAATGAAAATGCATCTGTAATACAAATATATAGGGGAGGCCAAGGCCCTGAAAAAGGGCTGTAGTGCCATGGAGTAGTAGTAGTAGTAGTAGTAGTAGCATCATATTAATAAATCCTTCCTGTTGGAAGTATAACTTCACACATCAACATTGATCAATTTTCCTCATATTATTGGTTGGATCATGGGTGTCTTATAAATATGTTTAATCTCTATGCATGCCCAGTAGCTTGTGTCAAAGTCTACCACTGGGTGTCCAGTGTAACAACAGTATATCAGCACTGGCACACTGCCTTCCAAACAGTAGTTCAAGGCATATCATGACCCTTCATACAATGGCATGTTAATAAAATTCCATGCACATGGAACATATGCTTCTATCACTTGCTTGGTATCCCCTCACATACCAATGGTATATTCATACTGTCCCACATGCACAAAACAGATGCTCCTAATCATATGCTTGATATTTCCCCTAATTTTACCCAGGTAAATACATGGTCATTTTCCTCCAATTCATGTCAACCAAAAAAATTCAATAAAATCCTTCATTAATTACTGTCTCCATACATAAAAATGTTAAAGAATTATTTGTTATTCTGTGAATAGGAACAGTAAGGCCTTGAAGACAGTAATCTGGCACTGCAGGGTATTCTGATGGAATTGAACCTGTTAATAAAACAGTGTAAAAGATATTGCTACAAAATTGGAAGAAATGACAAAATGAAATTCTAGTATTCCTCTATCAATAAAAACTGAAGAGCAGATGAGGCCAGGGACATTCAACAAGGATATGGAACAGTTTTAGTGAACTAAATAATAACAAGGATTTCAATAATTTATTCTTCTTCCAAGTTCAACAGGTACTATATTTCTACTTGTAACTGTTGTTCCCACGCACTCAATTTTGGCTTGCTTGTAATCTGTATGTAGAACAACACAACAGTAAAACCAACACAAAGTGAAAGTTAATTTGAGAGTTCTGGGAACTGTGCACATAATAAACATGCTACTTGCAAAAACATGCTTGCATGCTTTACTTTATCAATTAAACAGTAAATGAACTTTCTAATGGTCATATGTATAGATAAAGTGTATTATGAGGATGGGCACAATTTTATCAGACCTATGCATATGTACAGTGATAAAGAAATGTGAAGTTAGTCTATAATTGTGTGGCACGTGGCAGGACTTTCACATTTATTATTAATATTCCACTGTTATAACTATATGAATCGTCAGTCTCAGGCTATAATACCAGGTATAGAACATATAGCTGTTCCTGGACTCAAGAATAGTGTTTTGTTTTCTTACTGTGTCGCTTCAGAGTTTGTGCTTTTTCCCCCTTTATATTGTTAATTTTAACTTCTTCATCGCAGTTTTCTTTTATAATGGATGAGAATCAGTTAGTACACTTGTTTTATTTGTTAATTGCAGTATCAGGACATCCATACAAGACAACACTAGGTAAAATATTTTAATAACTGATAAGCCAACTAACCTGCTAATGGTACAGAACTCTTTGAACAGTTGGTAGTTATTTATCTGGTCAAGAAATTTCATTACTGTTCAAAGAATCTGAAAGCTCATGTCATGTTCATAAAAGTCTGCATTTGGACTCTATCCTTAGCCACTTCAATACAGTTCACACCCTTAGTTTCTAAGATTCATTTAATGTTACCACCTTAAGTGACCTCTTTCCTTGTTATAGCCCAGCTAAATATTTTACTATTTTATTAATATTATTTTTAATACTTCTTTTGATTGTTGATTCAAACAAATTACTTCATATGTGAAGTTAAAATTCACTGCACTTATGTTGCATTATATTAACAATTGAATTATTAGTAATAGTTAATAATTCTAAATATCTATTTGACATTAATGTTTGAATCAGCCTTTTCCATCTTCCTCCTATGATTCTTTAAGTGGGTTGTCTGACAACACCGAACCTATCTATATCTGCTTTCCCACAGGTACTCCTCTTATATTTCTTCCTGTGTGACATCTTTCCTAACATGTTGGAATTCCCAACCAGCTCTCAAGTCTCCTTGGGCATGCTCCTTTCACTTTCATATTCAAAACCTTCTTTGTGATCATCTTTTTATTCATTCTTAAAATGTGTCCATAACACCTGATGCTGTTATTTGTCAACTTCTGCTTTTTATTTTCTCTTTTAGTTTTCCTTCTGTGCTCCTTAAAAGTCTCTCACCTGCTTCCATTATCTGCCTGGACTGGACATGTCCACATTTCTGCTCCATACATATTTGTATGCTGTAACTTTTACAAGGCCGTATTTTCCCCTTAGGCATTTTCCATCTCCAGATATCCACAATAATTGGTAACATTTTTCTTTAACGCTTTCATTTGTCACTGTACTACTTACTAAGAACTTACCACATGTTACTATCAACCACAAATTTGTATCTGATAAACTTTATATTACTAGATGTTTGATGATTGAGTATGTTGTTCTTCGCAGTTATGGAGTAAAGTAATTCAATTGTTCAAATGTTGACATTTTTGTTTCAGTTGTTGATAAATCTCATCCAGAACTTGGAAATCATTTTCAAGGTGATATTATAATGCCAGAAGGAAGAAATGCCCTATTAGTGAAAGAATATTTGTGGCCATCTGGAGTAGTTCCTTATGTCTTCCATTCAAATTTCAGTAAGTTATGTTTCAAAGACCAACACAAGAGAAACAGAGTCTTTCCTACCTTTTGTTTTCTACAAAACTATTAATGTACTGGAACTTACTGTATTTCATTCATTATAACTATGGAGTTATGTAATTATACATCTTATAGGTAGTAATTAAATACTTGCCTCAAATTTACTGCCAAATGAAGGCACTATCCTAAGTACAAATCCTGCAGCGGTTATATTTCTTTAAAACAGAATAACAGGCAGTCAGGAATTAAAATACACTTGAATTCTGTCTACATTTATATAATTTTAGAGTTTCAATCTGTTAGGACAAAGGCTAGTGTTTAGATGTGAAAATGGCAAAATACAATATGATAAAAATCCTCAACCAGCGCTATGTAACTTCTCCTATAAAGCTGAATTACAATTAGCGTTAGTAGCAACTGAAACAGCCTTTCAGTTCAGGAATACTGTTGTACCAATTAACCAGTGGTTAGAAAAAACTTCAAATTTTCAGTTAGCCTCCTATAATATAGATAGTAATTTTATTTACAATCATTCAGCTGAAGATGAGAAGGCTAAGGTTAAAGCTGGCATGAAAGGAATCCAAGAGAAGACGTGCGTGAAATTTGTGCCACACACTTCAGAAGCAGACTATATTGAGTTTAGAAAAGATCCACAGTTAGGTTGTGGAGCCATGGTGGGTCGTCGTCCTGGGCGTGGATTCCCAATGGCTGTCAATTACCAAGCTCCAGAGTGCCTACAAACAACTGGAACAATACAACATGAACTACTGCACGTGCTAGGGCTGTTCCATGAGCAGGCACGGCCAGACAGAGATAACTACGTTACCGTACTCTGGGACAACATCATTCCAGGTATTACACATACTTGTGCTTGGAAGCCCTGGGCAGCTTTTAATGTACATAATCATGGCCAGTGTCTCCAGAAACCTGGAAACTTGATGCCTCAAGTAAAATGTAGGATCTTAAAAATGGTGGGGTATACTTCATTTTCAAGAAAAGAGATTAGTGAAGGAAAAGAAGTCACCTAGCTCTCTAGTTTCAATAAGGAATGTATATCAGAATTTCTTCTTACAGTTTTTAAAACATTTAGCAGAACTGATGAAGTCTTACTGTTCACGCAATACATTGAGACTTATTATGATGTCCTTCCAATTATTAGTGTAAGATGATATTATTATACTAGAAAAAACAGATTATATCATGTAAAGAACTTCAAAATATTATTGTTAATGTTGGCCTTCAGGGTTGTAATGGTAAGAATGGAAACAGAACGTTTCTCAAAAATGTTGGCATCTACTTATGAGTAATGGCACCAAAACTCAGAACATCAACAGGGAATTTCTTTACCAGTTGAATAATTATAAACTTTTCAAGTATCAACCAATTATAGCAATTATCTAATGTAGACAAGTCAAATGGAGAGACAAGTACTAACAAAAAGGCAAGCAAAGTGTACTCACAAGGCATGGTATGCATATGCATAAGCGTATGCAACACGTAACACATATAAATGCTAATTTTTACCTTTGCTGCAGAATTTAAAAACAACTTTGTCAAAGCTCCTGATGATGTTGCTACAACGTATAATGTTCCATATGACTATAAGAGCCTAATGCATTATCACAACACTGCCTACTCTAAGAATGGAAAGAATACTATTGTAGCCAAGGTATTGTACTAAATATAATCTTGCCTTTGTCATACAACTTCTCACACCCTGATAATATAGAAAGAAACCCACTGAAAATCCATCTCTAATAAAGAAACGTGTTTGATGATGAGATGGGGATGGGGTTTCTTCCTGTACAAGATACCTGGAATTTATCTAAGGCAGAACATTACTGTCACATATGCAAAACAATTCATTTCACGATTTTCACAGAATAAGTTCAAAATACTGACATTTAATTTTGTTACGAATGCCAGGTGCTTCACCTCTACTCTTCCTGTCTGCATGGCATGGTGCTTAGTTAAGCCACAGAAAGCTTTACCTCACATGTTTTCAATGGAAACCTGTAGAAAGCGAAAATGCTCAGGTGCTTTGAAATTTCACTATAAGCAGATTTTACTGGATAATAATCCTATTGCTATAAAACAACTTTATATTCATGGACTGACAGAATAAAGTGCCGAGTTTATTTTGTTCTTTGCAGAATGACACATCACTTATACTGGGGCAGGTCGAAGGCCCAACAGAGGGAGACATCAAGAAGATACGCAAGTTATACAATTGTATAAATGCTCAAGAGAGCACACTGATCTTACCTTGGGTTTTTAAATGGCTTAGTTCCAAAAAAAATGTAAAACTATAATTAAAGAATGGCATCTACCATACTATTTGCCAATAAATATTACTGGTGTAGTTTGCATCAGCACTTGTAATACAGAGGAGAAATGAAAGTTTGTATTGCAGCATAATATATGGTAAGGCCTCAGGAGTTCGTTACAGTTGGTATTCATCACTGGCTTAATATGAAAGAAATAATTTATCCACTTTTTTTTTAAAATATGTGATTGAAATTGATATTCTCTGTAATGTCAAGATAAATTCATGGGAATCAAACCATGATTTATGAATCAACATGTGAAGAAAATCACTGAAATAAAAAAGAATAACATTAATGTTTATACAGAAATACTATTACATAAATTTAGAAACATAGATTTGGGCTACAATGTCTTGGGCAGAGGTGCTTTCTATTCTTTCATGTTAGTAGTGTTGCACATTTCAGTCTTCTGGGTTCAAAAGCTGTTTTGCACTGAGCCATACTTTGGGGGTAGTAATCAAAATCTTATGTTGTTTCTTTTTTGTTTGTGTGGGTTGAATCCATGACATATAAATTAATTTAACTTCGTTAAAACACCCATGTTTCCACCAACTGGATAAATTTCACTGGGCTACATTTTTAAGAAAACAACATTAAATTTCTTACAACACTGTACGTCAAATTTTGAAACTGAAGCAACAAGGCATTTTCCATAACCTCATATTTGAAAACACCACAGTCTACACACACCTCACTACAAGCAGACATGACAGCACTGCCTTCTGAGATGACAGTTACTATATAAATAACCGGACATAAAAATAATTTAGATAGCTGTAGAAAGCCAAACAATATACCAGTAATCACAAAATGGCCTCTGTCTTATAGGCAATATTTCCTGTAATACAGAAACATACACACAAGTCTCACACAACCTGATATCATGTTAAATTGTATGTTTCTTAGGAGTTTCAATAATAACAATATTATAAGCAACACTTGTCATTATCTCTACTTCATGAACAGCTAGGTTACGTTACGTATTAACTAACTAGATGGCTCATCACCGAATTAACCAAAGCCCTCCACCGGACCGTCCTGGGCCAATAAAATCCAGTCTCCTTCAACTCCCATCTCCCATAGATCCTGCCTGACATTATCCTCCCATCTATGTCTAGGTCTCCCCAGCGGTCTCTTCCCCTCAGGCTTCCCAACCAATACCCGGTGCACACCTCTTGTCCCATCCATGCGCGCTACATGCCCATCTCATTCTTCTCAACTTAATCACCCTGACAATACTGGAGGACGAGTACAGATTTTTGAGCTCATCATTATGCAGTTTTCTCCTAGGCCCAAATATCCTCCTCAACACCCTATTCTCAAACACCTGCAATCTGTGTTCCTCCCTGAGTGAGAGACCATGTTTCGCACCGATACAAAATATGTTATGTATTGCTAACAAAATGTCATGTACAACAAATTACACAGCATATACATGTAGAAATGTAAGATACTACAGAAATGTTGACATAAGTACAAATTTAAATACAAGTAGCTGAAAAATACAAACCTTATCCCGTAGGCCAATCATGTTAAATACTTTGAAACATATCCTCTTAAAACAGCTCTGCATTATTATTCTAGCTGAATTAATTAAAGATGTGACCATATTTGAGAACAGGGCCATCATGAGAGCACAGGCAAATAAAATGGCTGCTTGAGGCAGCACATTTTAAATTTCTTTTGGTGTACTTATGCTAAGACCTGCTATCATATTACCAGTAGGAGGACTTTTAACTAAGAGCATAATATACACCCATGTATAACTACTGTTCAGTCTTCTACTTTTAATTATATTACAAGCTCATAACTTTTGTGACCTGGTGACAGTGTATGTTTATTTCTGCTTTGTTTATTCTTGTTTTAAGAATTACTACAACCAATGATGGTGCTTCTCACAGTGTCTGGGAATTTTGTGTTATTAATTGTGACAAAGTTTTGTGAAAGTTGTGCTGGATTCACCAGGGACAGGGCAGTGGGTTGGTATACAGGCTTGAGCCAGACCTGCTTCAGAATGTACATGGCTACTTACACTGGCATTCTGACACTGTTCTTTTATATACAAATTCAGCCAACTTATATGCACTTCTATCTGTTTTCATACTGTGGCACGTGGTTCACATTTTCTGCATCATTTTGATGGTCTTTTGAATTTGTGAGAGAAATTTTGGTACTATTCTTGGCAGATTATACATTCAAAATTGGCACATCATCATTTTCAATGGTCATTTTTTGTTCTGTGTGTAACTGGCAGTACTGCTCTTGGCTCACTGCTGAAGCATGTTCTGCTTGTACTGCATGTTCCCACTTTGTTTTATCCAGTCTGATATTCTGATTCCCCTTATTTGCAATATGCTCACACTGAACTGTCTGGTGACCTCTGGTTATATCACTCTGACTCTCTGCTTTGCGCTGCTCACAAGCTTTCTCACGTCGAGTCTTGATGAGAATCCTATGTCCAGCACAATCCCTGTTTTCTAGGTAACACTTAATCCTACAGCAGGCTTTGCACAAACGTAAATCACACTTGGAGCCCTGTAAAAGAACAAAGAATGTATGGATAGCAGCCTGTTTTCTTTATTATTCATTCTTTGCACAATGTGCACAAAATGAACACATACAGAGCAGACTGTGTTTGTCTATCTTTCTTTTGTTATTTGCATTTCCTAAAGACAACAACAGAACACACAATCTTTCATGTTTCAATTAAAATTTGTTTGTCGAAGTAATATGGTAAACATTTTGCTTTATGAACACTTTTTTTTCTAAAATTAACAGGTTAAAAGAAATCTTGAAATATACTGTATATATTACATATATAATAAACTTTGTAATATATAAACAAAAAGTCAGAGCCCTCTATATGAAACTATGCTACCTTTCATCAATCAGTTTCTGACAAATGAAACAGCACAGCAGCAGCAACAGAGAAGGAACCTCTGAAACGTCGAACAATTTCTATCAGACTACAAAGTGCAACATCCCAGGAGACAGCCATCTTCATACATGCTGCTGTGAGAACTTGAAATATCACCATTTCTGATAATTATGTGACACAATGTGTGTAATAATACTATTGGACTTTATTTATCATCTAAGTGTCATGTAATTAAAACCACATTTCAGAAGTTAGTTATGCTTCTATCTTCAGGAGGGAGCACAAAAGTCTACTCCATTGGGACCCTGGTCAAAGGTATAGCCTACCTCAACCATGCGGCCCAACAAAGTAGGGTTTCTTCTTCCCAACTGAAGACACAATTACAACAGACTTCTGAAACACTGTGGCTTTACATAAAAAACAGACTAACAGAATAATTATATATATTCTATCTTACAAATGATGTAATTTAACCACTCAAATGATGTTTGTTAAAATACCAATTAGACTGAAAGAAAATACAATACTTACGACAGGGTTTGGACAATCCACACACTTATCAACTCCCCGACGACCATGGAAGTTCTTATTTGGATTGTGTTGTAATTTCCTAAGCTTTTTCATCTTCCTCTTGGACATATTTTTACTGTCTGTAGACTCCACACTACCTTCTCGTGGTCTTTTCATAGTTATACCATCTTGATTCTGTGAGACATGTATTTTGAGCTATAAAAATGTTGAATTATTTTATGAAGCAGTGTATTAAAAAACATTGACCAGGAATGACAACAGTAACAATAGGAAAAGTATACGAAATGGAACAGCGGTACTATAAAAAGACCCTTACTTCATCCCTACTTTTCATCTGGCTCACATTCCTGTCACCTCATTTCATCCCAAAAGCTTTTCATGTAGATTCTCACCTCTTTCTCTGCTTCGCCAGAGCCAGATTCCTCCTCAAACTGGTTCACATCAGCATTCCTGTTCTGCTTCTCCACCAATTTCTTCAGATGCTCTTCGGGTGTAATTCGCACATAAGGCTGGCAGATCCATGGTGGGTGAATCAGATTGTACCCTATTCCTATACACAGAATAAAAGTGATATAAGAATCATGCCACTCTTCACTCTCACCAAAAGTTAAGTTGTGGTCAGAAACTTGGAGAAAGTGACCCTGGAGGTGAACAACAGTTTGTACTGCTGAAAGCGCATAATGTGTGACAAAGGCAACTTTTATCAGCACAAAGAATTCTGCATCTGGTCTTGCAACGGTGATTAACATTTCCAACAAAACAGTGCACTGAACATTGCACCAGGACCTGAAATTTCATCTTTACATAGCTCAAACTGTTAACAGTCAAAGAATGAAGACTGAACAACAATAAAATAGTTTTGCTTGCAATTTCTAAATGTGACCATCATTTAATAAATGTGTTCCTGTTTTTAGATGAAGCACTTCCATTTGCCAAGTTAATAATCAAAACATAAAACATTGGTCACATCAAACTTTACTCGAAATTCATGAAAGTTTCAGTAAAAGAGTTACAGTCTAGTTTCGGAATAGGTGCAACTGGCGCTGCAGGGGCTGTAGACTGTGCAATGACAGTTACATCTGAACAATACACGCATGTTTTAGACATCCACTGTTAACGAGTTTCAGCATCTCTTGGCGAACATAAACATTATTTCTTTCCAGCAAGATGATATGACAAAATATACTTCCATGAACAAATAAACTAAGTAAAAGGTTTCCTGGATGTTTGGTCTCATTACAAAAAGACACTGCTTGATCACAAACATCGCCAGACATAAGTGACTTTTTTCTTTAGGTTTATTTGAAAAGTAATGTATTTAGAAAATACCCTACATATGTGCAGGAGCTAAAAACATGAATTCATATACACGCACCCATTCAAGACCTTGTGTATACAAGTTTTAATGTCTGATGTTACTTTGGGGATGAAGAGGAAGGGACCCTAATGTTCAAAATTGCTCCAAGGACTACTATGCTTAAACACATTCCACACTTCTTGGTATATTTGATGCATAATGATTTTAGGAATGAAAAATAAACAAATGTTTTTGCGCAGATAAAACACAGTTGTGCATGTTACTCTCAGCAAGATGAACCTTCATATGTCAAAATATCATACATACCTGTATCACCAGTCCAAGTCTTTGTTCCTTCATGATAAGGCAGATAGCAGTCACGCAATTGCAGCACTGTACTTCGAAAATCTGATAGATCAGACCCCGTGGCTAGCTCAGCACGCAACTCAAAGTTCTCGGGAAGACAGAGGCTAATTTAAAAAAAAAAAAAAACAGATTCAAAGATTCAGAAGTAGTTTTACGCAGCAAAACTGCTAGCAGTGCTCAAATTTTCGTAATCCATATTACATAACATTTATAGGTTTTATCTTATGAATTTAAAACCTTGATGGTAAGGCAATATGTCACATAAAGAATAACCTACCAGTGTTGGAATAACTTGAAGAGGTGCCCTCTAACATACGAAGTGGGGCATGGATATTTCTCGGCCAGGTCCAAATATTCAAGTGCCACTTCCCAGGCTGGAGGGTTGTGTCCCTCAAAAATGGATGGGTTGTACAGATTTCCCTCAGCTGACATGACTCCCTGCACTCCAGTCTCTGCAAGACATCGCTTCACATCCTCCAGGCACTGGATATTGCCATTTGCTATTACTGGGATGCTTACACTTTCTCTGTAAAACAGGTCTAGATTTTGAATTTATACTTACGAAAACCAAGTCATGCCATTAGCAGTTGAAGTGGGTAAGAAATTCCGCGCTTTTATGGAACCCAAAGTTTCAACACCGTTGTTCTAAAAAAAGGCATCAATGGATCATATCCCATGCCAATTATGTCAATTCTAAAATCCATTTTAATGGTGTCCTTCATCTGCACTTATGTCTCCCAATTGGCCTCTTCCCCTTCTGGTTCTCTGACCAAAAGTTTGTACACATTTCTCACTTCCCCAATGCAAGCTGCATATCCTCAATCACCGTTAACACTACTGTACATTACGTTACCTGATTGCTTTGATGTGTTCCCAGCTGGCAAGGCCAGTGAGGGGCCCCTTTTGCTCCTTGGTTCTCCCATGGACTGTCAGCATCTGGCAGCCCGCTGCCTCTAGCATCCGGGCATACGCCACAGTGTGCTCGATATCTTCATAGACACGTATTTTGCACGTGACAGGAACCGATAAAGCTTGATGCAAAGTGCTCACTAATAACAAAGAGAGATAAAAATGAAGATTTCCGTCTTCTGGGTTGTAGCGCCGTGTAGTCTGGTCGATGTTTACCAACGTTTCAGAGGTCATACTGCCTCCGTCATCAGGGCGATGAGTATGAAGATTTCTGTCTTCTGGGTTGTTGCGCTGTGTAGTCTGGTCGATGTTTACCAACGTTTCAGAGGTCATACTGCCTCCGTCATCAGGGCGATCATCGTGTATGGAGATTCCAACAGATGGCGGAGCTGTAGTGAACTGTTAAAATGGCGTCTGTGAATGACTCATTGCAAAAAAATGTTACAGTTAGCTCCATTACAAAATAAGCTATAACTGAGTTGTAATACATAGCAAAACATGATGTGTTCTAAGGAATATTAGGTAATTAACAGCATGTTTTATGAGACTCAAACATTAATTACCACAATCACAGGATATGCTCACAACATGACCCTAATAACAGGTAACCTTGGAATACTACAACGTGAACTTCTTTGATATTCACCCATGTCTGTTAGTAGGGGCCAATCGTCCTGCAAGAATGCCCCATAGTGTCCCCTACGCGCAATTGCTTGTGGACATCCCAGGTTTATATCAATTGCATCACAATGGGGCTCAGCTAAAAGGGCTGCTTCAAGCAAAACTCGTGCATCATTAGCACAGAACTGAAAAGCAAAACACAGTTACATTTTACAAATTAGGTTTAATAAATCTTTGCATAAAATGTATGTTGTAAATAACTGGAGGGGAGATTGTGTCCATCTGTCCCCTAGTTACAACTCTAAGAACAATGAATGAATTCTATTAAATTTGATAGAGTGGCAAATTGTTGGGTAGACTTCATTTTGGTTTGTACTAGTCCAGCAGAGACTCTGATTTAAGTAAAGTACAAATCAAAATGTACTTATTTTCCCAAAATGGCTGATGTGATTAAAATTGGTGCACACTAAAACAATATAGATCTCATGGAGTTAAACAACTTAGTTTTAAAAAATCTTCTGATATGGTGAAATACAAATACAAGGAAATATGACACTGTGTAGTATAATACTTGTAATCTGTAAAGTGATTAGCTTTCCAAAAGCAGATTTGTATCTATAATAAACATGCAGTTGACAATGGAACCACGGTTCCGGAGAATTTGACGTAAATATGTCTATACGGAAAGGAAGTTTATATATTGGCTTTATTCTAAATATTTCCTTTATACATGCTTTACAATTGAGATAAGTTTGATTAAAACATTGCTTATTCAACTTCAATTAGTTACGCTTAAAATGGGTCTGTGGTAGCTGAATGTAATGTAATGTAATAAAATGTTTTATAGGTAACAACAATGCTGAGTAAATAGATGACGTTTCCTAGGTAACCATTGTTACACTTTTTCGTTTCCCTTTTTCATAACACATTTTTGCCGAATGACCCTTCCTCACAGACGTATTTACGTCAAAATAAACAAACATGAAGCCAATGAAGTATGAAAAATTAAGAGAAATGCATTTGGATATGCAAGTATATAATTTTGAAGTCCCTAGTCCCAATGTTTATCTAAATGAAACTGGTTCCATACCTGCACAATAAGTGGTCTGTCTTCAACACAAGACACCAGAGCTTCTTTGCGGTACTTTGGATCTCGGATGAACACAGAACTGTGGAGCATGGGGGTGTAGCACACGTGTGCACCGTGACGTCTGCTTAGAAGTCTCCACGCCAGTTCACTGGCATCGACCATGGGGGCAACCAAGTAGCATGGTGAACCCAGTGCCTCTTTCCAGAACTGCATTCCCATCTCACAAGATGGCAACACAAAGACCTGCTGACAACATTGCGTCTCTCAAGAGCAAAATTTATAAACTTCATTACAACAGATCATCGCACATGACTATCATTCAAAATACATAACTCTAGTAATATACTACATATAAAATTCAGTTTGATGTTTGGTTTCACTCAAAAGTTCTTAGTAATGAACACAGATGGCCAAATGCTCTATTTTACAGGTGTCACTATCATGAGGAACCCAACGTTGTTGTCCAATGTGAACCAAAACTGGAAAGCGTTCACAAATTTTAGTAGAACTTCCAAATATCAGATTTAATGAAACTACATGAAGCATGTCTCAAATTGTTTCATGTGTAAGAAAAGAAAGAAATAAAAAAGGAAATACAGTGATAAACAAAAATGGAGGAGGGAGGGGCTTGAGGACTGAAAAAATAAAACAAGTACAACTGAAAACACGTCCTCCTCCATACACTTGCAGCATTTAAATAATTATAAACACAAAGATCCAGAAATATCCTTCAATGGGAATCTGTTAAGCAACGTTGGTATTTCATTATTACGTTTCCCTCTAGTATCTACCTCTTGTTACTCAGATTTGGAAACATTTAAAAGAAAGTTTTGTACAAAAACAAATAAATGTTCTTGGGGAAATGTAAGAACTGTGTGTTTCGTTCCTCACCCCTGGCTGCTTTGCGTTAAGCATTTCGAACATGACTGTCCATATATGTTCTTGTCCCAGGCCGTCATGGAGTGAGGTGACAGTCATTCTTCACATGAGATGACGAACGAGTTAAAGGATCAATAAAACTGTTCTGTTGACGGATCAGAACACGAACTCAGATAACATCTTGTGTGCTATTTTTATTTAAAAAACAAGAATTTAGAAGCACTTAGAGAAATAGGACAACTAAGCAGTGCAGTGGAACCTCCATCTTAAATGATACAGGTTGGTGCAAGGAATTTGATACTAGATTAAACACATTTTGCATTCTTTGTTTTATATTCCACTTTCTGCACAGTTCACAAGTTTCTGGAAGGATATTGGGGGTGATTCACCCCCAGTGCTCCTAGGCCCCGCCATCAATGATTTATAGTCACTACACCATAGTATTTTATTCCACGTCACAAAACCGTTGCAAATTCCACAATGCCGTTATAGTTTAAATTTGAAAACACAATTGCTTTTGGGCAGAAATGAAGCAGGCCTGCCCAACATGAAGTTCAGTACATAAAATGTGGAATATATAGTATGATATATATATATACTTTTATCTGCATATTTTTCTATACATTATATACAATAAAAATATACTGATAATAATGAGAAAAATTTGTAAAAAAAAAAAAATACAATTCACAACTTAGGGTAGGGTGTGTTTATTTGTTGCACATTTTTACAAAATGAATTCGTTATGCAATGTATGTCTCCATACATAAAAAGTTCATAACCTTTTCAAAATATTATTGCGTAGATTTCGTTTGCACAGTAAGACCGACTGTAAATACGGCAATGAAACTATCAGAAAGAAGCCGCTGCTGGTGCCTGCACATCCCCGACATCGCCAACAAAGTTATTTTAATCCCGGCAAAGAGCAACAACTAACAACAAGGATTTTTGATACGGTAACCTGGGAATATGGAAGTGGTGGTAAGTTTTCTTGCATAGTTTGCCAGGAAACGGGTGGAATTGCTTCGGCGTTCTACGGAGCCATTGCCAGGAAAAGGATTAAAAGACGTTTTCTTATTTCAAATTTCTCCGCGGGCAACATGTTCCCCGCGACCTACAGGTTGAGCGGGCATGTCCTACAGGCTGTTAAAATATTCAAGTCTATGCGTGCTGTCTGAATGATTAATTCGCGGTACGCTGACACGAACCTGCCTGGATATTGCGTGTTTACTGTAGGCTGTAAGGAACTTGGTTCTGGCTGGATTCATTAATAACGGACTGTTTACAGTCGTTTGGGTCTTAGGCTTTGCCTATACGATTTAGAATCTTTGTACTTCCTGACTTAAGGATCACACAACAATATCGTAATAACCGCTAATGTATCTCTTGCCAATGATCAGCTTATAATGAGGAACTCAAAATTTCCCTGCAGTCTTATAAGAACGCTACCGATCGTTTACAATTATTCAAAAATTTCTTAAGTTTTCATGAACTTAAAATCCTCATCTAGTCTGGCAGAAGTTTCAGATGTGCTTGGTGCCTCCATCGCCCTGATGATAGAGGCAGCAAGCACCTCTGAAACGCCGGTAAACTTTTACAAGACTGCAACGTGCAACAACCCACACGACAGCCATCTTCGTCCTCACCGCGGTGAGAACCTTACTCCAGTGCGCATGCGCAACGCCATCTTAAAAGACAGCTTGGAGATAACATTTCACTCGAAGGTCAATGGTAAACGCCATTACTCAACAAAACGGGCCAGATTCCAGGCAGGGAAACCTCGAAATAAAATAAACCGCACACCAGTAGTGATCAATGACGTGTTGTCACCGATAAGATGCATTACCATGTGGTCGGTCTACTGGAGCAGGAAGTTCCCGAGCCGGGACGAGTGTGCGGGACGCACTGTAACAATGACGTCGACGTCGTCGTCGTCGGTCAGTGCCCTTCTTATGGGCTTACTCGGCGCACAATCACGAGTGTCAGAGGCACAGAGAGTGGGTCGCTGAAGAGAAGCGGGGCTAGAGTAGACTCCTACTGAAAGTTGCGGAGAAGACGGGTTGGAAAACCCTGATTCTCGAATGGGAGACAAGACAGGAGATCTTGTGCGATGGATGCTTTTCCTTCTCTGACGCCGCTGAGATGTTAATAGGAATGCAGCTTTCAAAGTCTCCACGTCAGGGACCTCTCGTTGGGGCTCCTGAACCATTGCGAGAGCATCACTCAATTTCTTCAGATCCGCTACACTCCGGAGACGCCGGCGCCGCGTGGGAGGTGCTAGAGCTGGGAGAGAAGCTATTTTGGTGACAGGAGTGAAGTCTGGTGAGTGTTTGAGGATATTTTCTTCCATAGCTGGAACCACGAGAAGCCGCCGAGGTTGAAAATGATTTTGTGCAGGTGAATCTGACGAAGGCAGCACCTGATTGCACCGGACGTTTGGTGCGGTTGTTTCTGATTGGGCGCCGCGATGCTGGCATTGCATCACGCATGTCCACAGATTACCATAGAAAAAAAACTGATGCCGACATGGCTGCTTCGAGTCCATCTCGATATTTTCTGACCCAACTGTATCATCTTGACCAGCTGTTGACTCAACTTCTTCCGTAGATTTTCTGTCGTTAGTATATTCAACAGCGGTATGACAACAACCTGGCCAACGTCTACTTCTATTTCCTCTTGGCTCGGTTTCAATCGGTGTTCCTTTTCGTGCTCTTGGTGTTTTAAAATAAGAAATAAATTTTGAATGTCCTTCACTCTTAGCACCGTTAATCTGACGACCAGTCTCACAGCTGGCACGGCTTTTGTCTCTACAGGACACGTGTCCATTCGTTGCGCAAGACTGTTCACTCACAGACGGACAGCAACACAGGATTCGGTGTCTGTGATTGCCACTGCCTGCCACAAATAAGGGGCAATGCCTGTCTCTGTCGTCACCTTCCACAGCCTCGTTCCGTGATGAGAACGGACTCGATGTGTCGAGACAACGCCTTCGTCTCATCTGCTCTTCTGCGGGCATGGCAATGGCATTGGGGCTTGCCCTTGAAGTGATTGAGACAGAGGTGCCACAACAGTGGGACATTTTGAATCTTCCTCGCTGTCTTCGAAGTTCAGCTTCATACGTCGGGTTGAGTGTCCCTGAAGGCCCAACTGCGTTGATACCAGAAACGTGGCGGTAACTGCGGATGTATTCATAAGTGGTTATGCCCAGGAAGGAGATGTAAACGTGGAATAGACACAGGTGTAAAAGCAGTCCAGCTGTTATCGCTGCAAGGATCCCCAGAGAACCGACTACAGCGAGGAATATAGTATCTTTAACGGTAAACACTGTGATAGAAACGAGACTGGGTGTTTCTTCAGAGGTTGTGCTGTTGTAATTCTCCCACAGAGACAGCCACCTCGGGTCAATATGGTAGAATACTAGTTCAGCAACAGATACGGCCACCACGACTAGAGACGCAGCGACGGCAGAAACAACACACACGACAAAAGCGACATAGTTCCGCCCACCGACACAGTGGTTCAGCCACTTGCAGTGGTGGTCAAAACGTTCTACGCACTTGTTACACACGCTACAGTGTTTAGTTCGAGGGCTCGAAGTCAGGATGTTGCACAGGTGACAGCGGCCGTTCTCGATGACATGGGCGTGTTTGGAGCGGTCAAACTCGGGCACGGCAACGGACACCTTAAGCAGTCGCAGGTGCGGGTCAGACGGGTCGAGGAGGAGGGCAGTCAGGTGGGAAGACACGTGAATCAGGAAGAGAGAGGCCAACACGACCAGAAGAGGTGAATGCAGGGTGGACCCTAGAGCGGGGATCAGTACTAGGAACGTGGCGGCGCCGAAACCGAGGAGTGCCAGCCACCCTGCTACTTGCTGAGGATGCAGAGGAAGCTGAAGACCGTGGACACGACGCCACTTCCGGTATTCTGGCGGGGCTAGATGATTTTGGAACGAGCAGAATGATACAATTACCCCAGCCTCGTTCATCTTCGTCGTCGTAACCGACGACGTCGCTGCTGTTGACTTAAGAGCCAAATGTCAATCGCGGTCACCATTCGGACTGAGTTAGTGCTCGACACGGTGTGCAATCGTTGCGCATTTTATCCCACCGCCGTCTCAACAGTTTGATGTAAACAAACAACGTATAGTCCACACTACTTGTTTACGGATAGTAATAAATTTAAACGGTTTAACCCCTTAAATGTAAACACGATATATCTCGTTCAGAAGTATAATTCTTTTACGGTATTAATATGTCTGATTTTAACAGTGTCGGTGGAATCAACCCCTTTCCTGCTACTTGTTTCCGAACATTTGTGAACGTCAAAAAATCGCGGTTTGCCTTGTAAATATCAAAACAAGTCGTCCTCTTATCGTTTAGAAAACTCGGCATGGAAACAGTTGAAGTATTATAAAATAAGCCACTTAGAAACTAAAGGAAGGCTTTAACAACACAGCAAACCCTGATGAGACGGCAATAATTTATATTTTGCTAACGAAAATATCCTCTCTCATCTCATGGATTTAACTGTGGTAAAAACACAATTTGCGGCCATAAGGGACTAGTTAGTAATGGAATCACTGACGCACTGAACGTAGCACCGAGTTTCACTCCTATTCTCGACCTTTGAACTCACACACCCTGTTCTGCTCCCACTCAGACTTCTTCCCTGTAGCCCCTGTCACGTCTAGAGTCGAACCATCATCAGCTAGCACGTACCAGCAATTTTGGTCGCGTGATCCTGCTCACACACTGATATTACGCATGGCAGCGTCGCGGTGCCATTCTGCTCCGTGCACCACCAGGTTACGCACGCATTATCTCCGGGATATTCCAATTGCAACCATGTTGTTTACTCACTCAGCGGGCCGACTGAAACCAAGAACCTTCTTGCTTGGATATCTCGCGTTGGAATGCACAATTCGCTTCGCGACACGTTCGTCGACGATGTTCGTGAGGGGTATTATCGATTTTTGGCGTCCTAGAGTTGCCAACCGACTGAGTGTGAAGGACAATAAATGTCTGATCTCCTTCTGGCGGCAAAAATAAAGCGTAAACGATTACGTTTCGGGGAATGACCTTTTACAGCAGTTGCTGCCCACGCCATGTTTCCGTACGGCGCAGATTATTTCATGAACTTCCATTTTCCATGGAATAGAGTCCGTCTTGAGAGGCTGTAAGTCACTCAGCAAATCAGAAATTTTCCGTCTTTCATGGAACATGGAAGTCCAGTGCCATTTTAACAACAGCCCGCCACCTGTCCCCATCCTGAAGCAAATATAAATCCAGACCACACCCTCACGCCTTACTTAAGATCCACCTTAATAATATCGCACATCTACAACCAGGACGTACAACTGATCTCTTTCTTTCGAGTTTCTTAACTAAAATGTATGCAAAATTTTAGCAGTTCTTTACAATGCGATTGGAATTGCTGTACTCTGTAGTTAAAGGTCTCGTGCCCATGTCCAGCTTATGCAATGCACGATGAACTTAATTTCATTCCACGCTAACTGTGCCGAGCAAATTCAACGCACAATACTACAGTAATACTTCCATGTAATAGAATACCAAGGGATTTGAACATGTATATTTCCGTTTCAGGCGGGATTTCATTAACATAAGGACACATGTCTCCTTAAACTGCACAAAACATATTTCATCTAGGTATTTATGATCCAAATCATAAGTAATAAATTAATGCCACACATGTAGGCCTACAATACATTGTTATTCTTTTCGTTCTTTCTATCCTAGGGCAGGAGAGTGGGGTTCGATTGCTGGCAGGGTAAGAACTTTTATCTTCGCACCACCTCCAGACCGAGTCAGAGACCACTCACCCTCCTGTTCGCAGTGGCTGGACCGTGAACTTGAGCATTCGATCACCTCCATCTAGACCACAGATAATACCAACATCTAGATTTGAGATTACGAATAAGTGAAGCTATACTTCCACTTTCCTTATGTCTTCACGGCCTAATGCTAATACTGTCGGGCAATTTTACCGTTACTACATTAAGGAACGAATCTGTTGATACACTTATAACTTAAAAATAAGTAAAAATTGGCGACCGTAGATAGTGTTATTTGCTTCAGAGGGTTAAACAGATGCTTCATTTACACTATTACTATATCTGTTGTTTAGTTGTAAATGTTCATATTGACAACTTTTGTCTGCCATCACACGTGGCATAACTGTAGTAGGAGACGAATGGTGTACATTTTACTACTCAAACGTTGGCAGCATTGGTATTCCTAGTTCCCATATTTCATTATTCACGGCAAAGTGCACGTACTTAAGCTATGGCATTTTCTAATAGAATACCAATATTTTACAAATTACACCTACCTTTGATAAGTGGCGTATGCTACTGTCTCCTGTGAGAAGTCTTGTACTTTGATGTTCGAGAAACGAACACACTCAACCCCATTTCACCTCTATCTCTACTTCACTACTGCACATGTTGATCACACTGCAACTCTTAAAATGACTGCCATCTATTAGCAAATACTGCACTGACTGCGATTAACAATCCATCGATACTATGCCAGTGAATATAAATCGTGTAATCTGAATTATTGGTCATAATCGAATAATTCTTATTATCGAATATGTTCCATAGCTCTTTTTCGGATCAAATACGATTGACAGCAATCGAACGATAGTATTCGTAATCAACACCAAGGATCGAAATCGTTGAGAATCTGACAGTTCGCTCAAGTAGTCTAAAAATGCGTCACTTTCGTAGGAGCCGAAGGTTTACTGTTCATTACTGTGTACAGAAACGCCAGCCAAATTAATGTGAAAAACCAGGAATTGGCACATGTATAAGTTGTATGAATAAAATGCCTCCCAAGTTTCAGAGACTATTTAGAGCACATGCAGATAGGAAAATAAATAAATGATAACAACAACACAGTATTGATCAATTCTTAGTAAGAGTTTTATTTTATGAAAGAAAAAAGTGCTGCATCTGGTACATAAAAAAATCAATAATACATAATTTTAATTGTATTATATCTGACTGTTAAGTAAAATCTCTGTGACTAAGCAAATTAGCTATTTTTAAAATCTTATCATACAGTGTACTGATTGGTCTAGACAGAAATGTGTGATTTTCTTCAGAAAAAATGTGGAATTATGAGTTCTGAATGTTGGAGGGCACAAAAAACTCATTTGCAAAAAGCTGCTATTTTCTTCTTTAGCCAAGTCATCATAACTTCTGTACCATGGTTTCAGAGTAGTTAGTACAGTCTGAACTGAGTTTACACAAGATGACACAACCTGTTCAACTCGACATTTTAGACCCTGGCCACACGACCGTACAAAGTATGTCCGTTGAAACGGACGTACGTTTGTATGGACGTAGGTGAGGACACCACGCGAGCACAGTGTGATGCGTCAATTGCCCCAACGGAGCCAGAAGAAGCCATTGCGTTCTGTGGTCTTGCCCCTTCATAATTCTATGACGGGCGTAACGATGTGCGTTACAACGGACGTACTTTGTACGGCCGTGTGGCCCCAGCCTTATCCAGCCTTCCTCAGATCCTCCACAAGCACTTGTGCATGTTGTATCACAGAAGCAAGAATGAATGCAATATATACTGATGATAAACTATGGACTGACAAATCTTGCAAGCTTACAGAAAACCATGCACAGAGTCATAGTACAAAATAAGTTCAAGTAAATCCATTTTTGCTATATTTTTAGATGTGCAAACATCTGTTATTCCAAACTGTTTCATTAGTATTAGGGACCTGATATTTATGGTAGCCTTTTAAATTCACAAATATTTTATGAACTCATATAATGTATAAATGCAGATTTTTGAAAAGTTTTAGCATTATGTAATACACGAGATTAAAACAGCAGCAAAATATTACATACAATCAAATAAATGTTTTGTCAAAAAGGAATGTTGCAAAACAAGACATACAACATGTAATTTAATTTGTTTTTATATATAACTGTGCAAATGCTATTCACAGTTACTTATAACAAAAAAACATTCTTAAAATATATCATTCTTTACTGTTTCCACTTAAAGTGGAATTTGTTGGTTCAATGTCCCGATACAAATCACTTACTTTTGAAAACAGTACCTTCCATAAAGCTCCGCCAACTTCATAGTATTCTTTAACTGTTGGATTTGTGTTTATCCATATGTAAGCAGCTTCAGTTTTGCTCCAGACAAATGCTATAGTTGGTGTTGTCATTTTTTTTAAGTTTTGACCTGTTTCAATAACCTGCTGAGGCATGGCTGCCATGGTTACATTCCATATACTCTCTGCATGTGCTTGTGCTCCACGGAATCTTTCTTCGTCAATGAGATACAATAGCCACAGTGCCAGTGACGTAATAAATGACCCAAGCAACATAGACTTAAATATTCTAAATATCAGTAGTGTCACTAAAAAGAAAACAAAAACAAAGACATAGTACATTAAAGAATCTTCTATTTAATATGTCCATTTCATTTACTATATTATATTTTATTAAAGTTCCACAAAAAATAGTTTACATAGTGCCACAGATCACGTGCCATGGAACAACAAAAAACATTTCTCACAGACTTTGTTTGCCATAGATTTTATGCCTGATGCTATCATTTACAGGGTTTGGTGACACTTCTATTTGTTAATGACTGATTTCATACATCACCTCTGATTTAAATGACCCTCTAGATCAGGGGTCGTCAACCCGGTCCCTACCGCCCACTAGTGGGCGATTCAAGCTTTCATGGTGGGCGGTGGGTATTTTTGTCCGTTGTTACAAAATTCTGTTCTTCCTCAATATATCGAATACATTGCTAACAACTTCGCGAGTTTGACTTTTTAAAATATGCTTTTGCAATTTACTTTGAATTCCATCTCTAATTTTTTTTAATATAGACAATAATTCACCGGACGCTTCTCGAAGTATACTCGTGGACGAGGGAGCAACCAATGAGCTCCGTAGCCTAAGGCATGAGTTTAGTGCGAATAACGAGAACGGGGCTTATCACCGGCCATCAATCAGTCTTCGAGCTGTACCTCTTTCATGGTGGTGGGCAGTACGTGCGGCACCGGTGGGCGGTAAGGAAATTTTACCATCAATAAAGATACAAAAATGGGCGGTAGGTATAAAAAGATTGACGACCCCTGCTCTAGATTCACAGATATGATTGACTGCCTACCAAAACATTTTATGCAATAAAATGGCTTCACAATGTCCATGAGTTAGCATCAGAAGCAGAGGATTTTGAAGTCATGTTTGTACTGTTCATAAATGCATATTTGGGAGACATCTATGAATGAATCAAATACAAGTACCTATATGGATGACACATGCCACAACAACAGCTTATCATAGGATTTTAAGATCATGTAAGTGTCTGTGACCTGAAATCATAAAAAGAGCTGAATGGGTTAGACATTTACCTTTTCTGACAGGTTTGCTGTGGGTGCAGGTATGTTGTTTTGGAGCCACTTTCTCCAAGTTACAAACATTTTCATCATCTCCTGTCACATTAGTTGTCCCATTCTCAGTCTTCACCTGAATACCGCTGTTAGATTTAGCAGCCTTCTTCTTCTTCTTCTTGTTCTTGTTCTTCTGAGACTGTTGCTGCTGCTTCTGCTGCTGTTCCTTCTTCTGTGCTTGTTCAGCCAATTCTATTAAAACAAACAATAGGCTATGATGAAATACCAAAGCAACTCAAAAGCTCTTGTCCATCCAGTTTTCTATTTTAAAATTATGGTCCAAACCTGAGTACACATATAAAAGTCATCTT
This sequence comes from Zootermopsis nevadensis, assembly GCF_000696155.1. Next base: position 69,372 of record NW_019059679.1, read on the forward strand.
TCAAATGTGTCATTGGCTCAAATCATAAAGCAATTTGGGCTAAAGAAGACAGCAATCTTCAGACTCGCCTCTGTGAAAACCTGAAATCCTACAATTTGGGGTAATTTTCACAATTTTAATGATTAACCAGTAACTCAGGAAGAAGAAGAAGAAAAGAGGGGTGGAGAATTAATTTACAAACTTGATTCAGAAGAAATAGATATATAAACTGTTATATTTTTCAGTATTTGCCACAAGCTGCTTTATTATGTGTAGAAGAAAATTCAGTTTCATTGTGCACAATGTTATTATCCTATGTATTTTGTACTGACATGCTTCTATGTGTAACCTTTTCTAAAAATTTCATAAAATGACCTTAATAGGAATTACATTTTTTAATTTTAGTTTCAAATATCACCTGGAATGCCTAATTTGAAATATAAACAATTATACTTCACAATTAATGTAACTGCACACCTTAGGAATTATATTCTTTAAATTTTGGTAAATATCACACCTTGTTCTTTGCGCTTCTGGAGCAATATGCGCTGCCTTTCCTCATCTACCTGAACCTGCATAGTCTGCATGAAGGTCACCACATTGCGGGCACTCTGCTGGCACTGTTGTGCATCCAGGCAGGGCCCAACTACCTCAGCCAACTTTGGCACCAGAGGATTACTCTTCAAGTCCAGCCATCGTAACATCTTGAGTTGTCCCAAGCTCAAGGGCAGATGTTTTATCTATCAATCATGCACATCTGTATCAATGATTTCTAAAATTATATTCTATATATAATAAGTGCATCATTAGTAAAATATGTTTAAAATAAAATTAGACTAAACATAAGATGTGAGAACTAAGAGTAAAGTATTGGATCATTGTAACTTTACAACATGGATATTTAAAACACAACTGTCCTTAGAGACATGACTTTCAAGTAAAATAAAAAGTTTAGTTGTCCACATTTAAGCCTTACAGCATGAAGTGTGCAGATATGATTCTATACATTTTAAACATCAGCACTAGATGGAAGTGGTGAACTTCATGCTCTGGCATCTTTACTAATGGGAAAAGATTCCCAGCAAAATTTAAATATCCTACAATATTTATGCAAATAACTACCATTTGCTGAAGCCTGCTGTAAGGAAATGTTACTTAGCACAATTACCAACAACATTTACATATGACAATTTAGTGGAGGTTTTAATACTGCCAGCATTGTTAGAAAAGCTGCATTAGCAGCGTTATGATGAATAAGATCATGAAAGATTGCATCACCAATGAACAATGGTTGCTTGAAGCATCATTTAGATCACTGACCTTTGCTAAATTCCTTGCAATTTTTGCCCTTGTATTTTTTTCTCTCTCTCTTCCATCATATTTACTTCTGATAATGAGAAAACTTACATCCGAGATATGGCAGTTGTGTGTTGCCTTGCACAAGTTCAAAGTTGATCTCTGGCATTCTTTACTGTCTTTATTACAGCACTGTTACGAAAGCCAAAACAGTCATAACTATAAACATAATTCCAGCCCTTCATATCTAAGCCAAAGTACCTGATTGCTGTACAGATCCAAGTGCCGAAGGTTGACCAATTCCCCAAAGTTAATTGGTAACTCAGTCAAATGATTCTTGCTTAAGTCCAGTTTTATCAAATGTGTAAGCAATGGTGCAAAATTATGCTGCAAAGGAAAGAATATTCTGCATCTTACATAAAAGAGAGATTATACAGAATGATTCATTGCAACCTCGCAGATCATGACTATAAAATACATGAAGATGTATGAACTTGTGGACACTACAAACAAAATGCTAACATGGAAAAGACAAAAGCAGCACTAATTAGAATATGTCCTCTTTTAGGGACAGAGAAGAGGAGCAGTTATTTTATAACACAATGTTCAAATGTTGTGCCTTTGACAATTACATAGATATTCTGATGCCGCGAGTGTCACTAATCTCTGTCGATTATCATTAACAATTTTTATATAATATCCCTATTTTTTCTACTGATTTAAAATATGACAGAATTTTTATGTGATATTTATGTAACTGAATATAAGTCATAAATCATTGTACATGGTTGTCAAAATTCTACAATCACCCTTTATTATCCAGCAAACCTTATTCAAGTACTGTACATACCCCAAGGGTCTTCACTTGATTGTTAGACAAATCCAGACTTGTAGCTTTCTTGATCTGTGACTGCAAAACAATCATAAAAAATAAAAATGTGTCTATGCATAACTCAAAACAAGCAATACAGACATAGAAATTAAGGAAATACACTTATATAGTTCAGAAGTTCAGCTATTTTTAAAAAATGGTTACTAATTCACAAAAGGGCTGGAAATGACTAGATATATTTACAAACAGAACTCCAAATCATCTGCAACAAAGAATGCATACAGTACATAAATTATTTTATAGTTAGTGGTTACATATGTCTAGAAATCTCCCTATAACAAGATATACTAACAAGCCTATACTTTTTATCAAAGCGTGTGCAATATGTAGCAAAATCAACAGATTCTGACTTCTTGATTTAAGCATATGCACAAAGCATCATTTGGAGCAAGGTGTTAAAGAAACCTTTCATAAAAGCAGTTTCATGCAACACATGTATACTGGCTGCAATTGATTTTAAATCACTAGTTATGCCAATCACAACATTCCACACTTTTCTACTGATTGCTCATGCAGTTTGAACAGAAAGGCATCCTGTTTCATCAGCAGCAAAGTTATTTTACAATCTGTATGACTGAATCAGAACTACAAAGCACACTTTTAAAATTAATTAATTAATATTAATACAGAAAAACTTTGGGCAAAACTGAGAAATTTAAGTAGCACTGGTACAGGAACTTTGCACCTGAATATGTTGAACCTTGAGCTAAGGAATGATTCATTCTCCTTGAATAATTCTACCCTGGCAGAACAAAATAAATTACCTCTCAAAATATTTCATATTATGTCATGCCTAATAGAGGAATTAATTTTTTTCATTTTGTTGTATCTCTTGGAGCCTACAAGGTGTAAATGAATTCTACAATTTTTCTTCTGATAACCACAGTTTTTGGACTTTTGGAAACCTTGGAAGATTTATTAGATCAATCAAAATTCTGTATGCAAACAAACAAATAGTGTTAAATGTTACTTTAGGACTGGGAATTCATGAATATATTTAATGATCTTGTTATAGTCACATCTTGATCATAAGAGTCATGATTCATCAAGTGCAAGTCCAAGTAACAACAGGCATACTCCATTATGAATCACTAAAAATATCAGACAGTATCACTCTCCAAACCAGTGTAAAAAAATAAATTACTGTATAATACCACAGAAGTTTTTAATTCCAACTCACAATCTCTCGCACTGGGACTTCTTCTATTTCGGACATGCTAAGATCCAGCTCATTATCTTCCAACTGCTCACGTAGGTTCAACTTACAGCCAGGCATATTGGTACCTTACTTCCACCTCACAAAATGTATTAATCAGATAGAACTAAAACAATGCCATTAAAGAACTGAGTTACTAAGGTGGAAAACTCTTCTTCAGGGATAATTGGGTGTTTTGAATTCATTTATTTACATGGTAACTATAATATTATCAGCAAGTACTAATTATTAAATATATAGATGACAGCATGGGACATCCAAACTTTCATACAAGATTTCACAAAACCTGGCAACTTTACAGTGACATAATTCTATAAAGCAGAAATACTGGTGTGGGGCAGATGGTTAGTTACAAACGAACAGGATACAGAGTATCCTCTGGAGCCACCACGTTCAGCAGATGATGAAAGATGAAACAAATTAAATTAAACTGCCGACTAATATAAGATATTTCAAAATTTGTAGTCAGTTGTTTAAATTAATTCTGAAAACATTAAATAACAACGTTCTAGATACATTAAAACTGTAATATCTTACAAAGTGATGATTATTAGGGGTAGTGTAACCAATAGCCAGTAAATGAACTGCCAATGTATATGTTCAAAATTTCCGAAAATACGACAGTAGTGAAATGCAGAGACATAAAGAACTATAAATTGCACAAACCTTAATCAGATATACAATACGTCCTAAATTTTGACCTTTAGACCTGTCGGTTTTACTTTGCTTACAGCATTTCACTTATAAAAACATACAATCTTTCATTCGACCACGATAGCACTCTTCGACTGAGTTGGCAAGTAGCAATTCATTTAATGAAAGCTTAGAAGGGTATTACCATTTTGTGGATAGAAAATAATAGACAAATATTATATATGCAACTGACTGACGCCAACATTCCCTGATAATTCCTTCTTGTCACTAATATTTGTCGGTATTTGTGTTGAATTTCCAGTTCCTGTTTCCACAGTTAAACGTCATAACATGAGACGTTTAGTACGGCAAAGGGCATTCTGAAGCAAGACGTTGACATGCGGTAATCATGAAGATAACAGTATGGGAAAAAACGCATAATATAGTTAGAGTTAGGTTTTAAGTTCAATTTATAATTAGTCATACGAAACGCCATGACACAAAAACAACAAACGTGGAAGAAGAACTTGTATGAAAATGTGGACTATCCAGATAATTACACAGATAAGACATTTCTAGAAGAATTAAAGAAAAATGTGCATATCACAGAAATTTCCCCTCGAAGTGCTGTTCTTGGAGCTGGACTTGTCACCCAAGAAATCTCTATCGTGATTTTCTTCGTGATTATATATGTATACTTGTACAATGGTTGGATTGAACCAGAAACAGTAATTGTGCAGAGTAGTTTGGTTGCAACTATAGGTTATCTTCTGTATCGGATTGTATTAACAAAAAAGAATTATTATGAAGCCCTGGTTAAGGATCTGCGGACTGTTCTAATATTTGTTGTTTTTGGTTATATTTTGTCACCTGTATTAAAAACATTAACAGATACAATTAGTACAGACACAATATATGCAACAGCATCATTTATGATGATAATACACCTAATCTTTTTTGATTATGGAGTGCCAGCAGCCATAGTTTCTAGTTCACTGTCTCTTAATGCTGCAATATTTGGTTCAGTATGTTTAGCTTCACGGCTGGCATCACCCTTCCATGCCTTTGTTTTGCTAACTAACGCAGTAGAATGTTTTGTTCTGTTACCCATTTTATTATCCAAAGGCAGGGGATCTGTCATTGTACTCACTGCCATGATAGCTATAGCAGTTTATGTATTATGGACAGTGTCACTAATTATGATGGTACTATGTGTGTGTATCACACTTTTTGTTACGGTGTTATGCCCAGTTTGGTTTTTAAGGTGGCAGAACTGTAAAGAAAATATATATGGACCATGGGATGAAGCAATAGTACATGATACAGAAATGTAAGATATCTAACATCATGTGGACTTGTAGGTATATACCAATTTTTCAGTGCATAGAAACCATATACCAATACTATGAAGTGTTTTTACTGAAGGAAGTGCCTGCTGTTTTAAACTGATATGGCCTAATGCATGTGCTTGCATTGAGCATGAGTAATTGATTCAGAAGTTGGAGATAGAGCATATCCATTACCCTTCACAAAAGACCTCCATATACTGTTGAAGGAAAAGTACAAGTATAAATTTATAACTAACTATTCTTAAGAAGTTATTGTCACTCATCTAGTTCAGAAATTCCCCATCTTTCTTGAAACCAAAAGATGTTAGTATTCTCAAGCACCCCTATAAATATATTTGTTTTCTGTATTATTTATTTGTACTTTACTTTTGTTAGTGATTATACACAGGTCTTAATACATTACATTGAAATAGGCAGACAAGTAAGAGGATAAAAGTAGTCACACACCATTATTATGTTTTGTATGCAGTATGAGATAGTATAATTAAAAATCTGTGGCCAACCTGTCCTAATTGTGATATTCTGAGAATTATACAGAGATTGTGTCAAATAATATTTTACTTACCTGTTCATACTGCAAGTATTTCCAGTTCTTCCATCACCTAAGATTTCTTCTACTATAATATATGTATTAAATATGTAACAGAGCTTCATGTGTACTGCCCACCTCTCTGCATGAAAAGCTGCTTGTAACTGTTCCTCTACAGTACACAAACTTGACCAGGATATTATTAGAAAATATCAATAAAAGACCTGTTATTACTACAGTTTGTTCAATCAAGTTTACTGGTTCTTGTTTCCCTAACTGAAGCTTTTGTCCATCTATATATGTCTGTCTGCTTGAATTAACTGAAGAAGAAAATAACATTCCCATATTAACCTAACACCAGTGAACATCACCAACAGCATTTCTATTGCCCCCTTATCCACTGGGTACCTTTTCTTTCACATGTAACTTACATTCTGAAAACACTGTACCTTCAATTGACATGTTACAATTCACTTTTAAAGTACAGGTTCAACCGAACAAACACTGAATGAATATTTCAAAACTCATTACTACACAGTAATAAGAAAATGCATGATAGGTTTGATTAAAAAAATTAGCACTCTATGGGATTTCATACATTAATCTGTATTTAATTTTTTTTACAAATTACTTAAAAACTGCAGAATATGATACTTTTGCATTAAGGTACAGAAGACATCTTTATATACCTCATCCACACCAGATGTCATAACCATCAACAGGAGTGGTTAAAAATCTGGACAATGTATGCCCAAAAGACAGAATACTTTGTTTCAGGAAGTTCTTCATAATATAAAGGTCCATTTTCTAATTGACTGGAACAAACTGTATAAGTCTTTTTATCCTTCGGAGGAGAGCCTCAACAAATCCCTTGTTAGAAGCAGGCTGATCCTGTAAATAATTAATATGTATATTACATTTTCTTTGTAATAAAATTTCAGTGATAACAACAAACCTGTTGATCACATAATGTATTTGTTCAAGTACCTGTTTTGTGTCGGTCAACTTCCTATTGAAAATGGATACCAAACCTTGCTTAAGTTGACTTATTTCTTGTGGTGATGCAACCCACGTGTATTCTGAAATTCCTGGAAATATTGAAAGTTACAAAGTCTCAAAGATAAAAACAATATGTCCACAATTTTGGGATACCAGAACTAAGTCATCTAAGATATTAAATATAAAATATGATCCTTAGTCATTAATCTGATATCTGTGAATGGAAAGAGCACTTAGCACTTACTACAGGTAGGACCCCCAGTGCATGCTCTAGTGTCTTGGAAAACAGATACAAGAGGAATAACTTATGAACTGAATAAGAACAAGCATTTCCTAATTATAAATATAAATGTAATTGTATGATACATAATGACATGTTTGGGAACCACCAACCACTAACTTTATTGTAACATTCGACATTTTAAAGTGAAGTAATAATGATATAATTTAATACAGCAAAAAGGAACTCACCTCGAGTTAAAACATGCGAAGGTACAACCTGGGGAAAACCATGGGAA
>NW_019059679.1:84355-121094 GCF_000696155.1 Zootermopsis nevadensis
GGTCCGAAGCATGATGCCTCAGACCTCGCGACTCCCTTAATTTTCTTCATATATTGTAATATAACATGTTCACAAGTGGCAAATGAAATTGCAGACATGCTGAGATTAGTAAATACAAATTCCTCCAACAAAAGTCACATGCAGTACTGACTACTGTTCGTGACTGTAATCTTGAGACTTGCAAGGAATGCAGGAAGTCCGAAGCGTTAGAGGCTACTGCATAGCTGGCGCTATTTTTCCTTCCTCCTTCACCCCACTTCCTCACCTGGCAAGTCTGAAGATTAGCCATGAACAGTAAATAAAAACAATACTTTGATCATATTACCTGTTCTACTTGAGAAGGTTCAAAGAATTCCCAGTTGGGTGCTGTCACACGGTCCAGAGAGAAATCAAGGAAGTGAAGCAGTCTCAACAGAAGAGGATCACGGTGGCGAGTTGCACTGGCAAATGCTGCAACACATACACAAGAGACTTGATCACTACAAACTGACTCAGTTCAAGTTCAGTTTTATTACACTTCTTTGGATCATACAGTAGTTTCAAAATATGATCAAAGCAGCCCTTTTAGTGTTCACATTGCTTACATCATGCAGTAAGAAATACATTTTCTCTCATAATGTTTCCATGATTATAACATTAGAATTCTTGACCCTTGCCAAAATACTATTAACCTTTCACAACCTAGTGGCAACTATGCCATCTGCTTTAACAATCAGCAACTATGCATTCTGCCCTCAGAATGTATTTGTGGGTTTCACATGAGCCTCATTATATGCAATGATTATTTCCCTAAACAGCATTAATCAAATAATCTTTGTAATGGAAAAGCACCGAGTTTTCTTTGAGGAAGAGAATTTTTAAATATCATTTAGATCCTGACACTCGAAGGATGAGTCCATTAAAGAATTACCCGTTGATATCAATTTATCTAAGAAATTAACAGAATGGCAAGACTATGTAAATACATTAAAATAAATATGTGCATGATGCATCCCCTTATAATTACAGTCTCAGAATAATCAGGATTTTATTCCACATTTATGTAGGCAATTACCCTGAGAACATATCACTGCATTTAGTTATTATGAGTATGAAAAGTTTCAGTCACCTCTTTTCCACAGCCATGTGTACATCCGCAAGCGAACAGCAACTTTCAATGAGGTGCATCCTCAAAAGCCAAAGTTTTACATCAATGGATGAAGTTATGTGAAAGACTAGGGAAGTAATCAATTGCAGCCTAATCTAGTAAACTACCACAAATTAGAGGCACTTATCAACATTAAAACACCTAATTTTATACAACAATTTTTTGAATTTTAATTTTTGGAGAAATATAAACTATTAGACATTCAACAATTTTACCAATTTATTACTTTTTATCAACTAATGTTCCACTTCTATGGATCTGACAGCTAAAACACATAGCATCACATTTATATAACTGAACAAACTCAACAGATATCTGATGGTTACAAACAACTGAAATTTCTTTTTGAACTCACTGCTGGGTGTTGCCAAGTAGTGGCTGAGTTGCATGATGGTGGTCACCTCTGTCATTTCTGATGGTGCATTCTCTTCTACAGAGACAGCCACCATCTCTTCACCTTGCTCCCGTACCAACAAGTTCACGAGGTTTCCCAACTGTGAGTGATGCATCTGAGAAGCTGTTACTTTTAATTCAATAGCCACCGTTTTCAGCAGCCAGGCCATCTGGTTCAGCTCTGAAGCTGTATAAACAAATACACAGCTGTCAAATAGGAACTGTAATCAAGATCAGGCAATGTGATAGTTCCATACATAAGGAGAAAGAGCCTATTGACACATAAACCACACACATCATGAACTAGGTTGACTGATGTAGCAGTAATGCTCCAGACTTGTTCTTGGGATTATCCCATTTCAAATCTCAGCCAAATTACACGTTTCCCGTCAACTTCCTCGGTCCAGCCAGTTAACTGCTGGTAAAGTACCTAAAAATTGGCAATGACTGTCTTGTCAACTTCCTCGGTCCAGCCAGGTAACTGCTGGTATAGTACCTAAAAATTGGCAATGACTGTCTCCTTTCAAATCCTTCCAATTTGGTTCTACTAGCACAATAAAATGGTATAATTTGCATGTGGCAGGTGCAGCATTAGATGCAACAGACCAAAACTAAAGGAAGCAACTTTCATGTAGCCATTTTTGTCAGAGTGATTGTACATGCAAAAAATGATTTTACAATCACTCACAGGTTGTGTGATGTAGGCATTATATATTCTAGCATCCTACAGCTAGCAATTACCATCAATTTTGATGTATATATAACAGATCAGGGGTCGGCTATCTTCTCTGTACACAGGCCATTCTGGAAATCCAATAATATTCTGTGGGTTGGAACATTTCATACATATTTTCTCTAAAATTGGGTCTATTATTAACAAATGCAATGCACATACTTTAGTTTCTCTGTTTCTGTCAATGTATATGTTTCTTTACTGGGCTCACCAAATTTACCTCAAAGAATGCATTTACCTGCAACCATTATTTTCCTGCTACTGATGAAATATTACGTATCACCGGCAACTATGACCTATAAGAGGAACTAGAAAATAGAAGAATTTAAATGAAGTATGTACTTGGAATTCAAATTTCATAATAGGCAAAAGAATGGTGTGATGGACATTTACGTAACTATACCCCAAAAGGGACAGTATCAGTAAGAGGTTAATGGATAATTAAATCCATTTGTAAAACATATTTCTGTATATATATTTTATATGTGTACTTTTCATATCTGGTATTAGACAATGATGATGATCACATTCATACTGAACAAAATAATCTTACAAGCATACTCTAATGGATGAAATAGATACTGAAATTAGTGTATTTCAAGGTGATTCTGCCACTTTAAACTGAACTGTTCTACCTAGCCAGTGCACTATGCAGCTGTACACTTGATTGTGATGAACAAAGTTAGAAACATAAACTGTATTAACCCAAGGTAGTTTTAATTTAAGCAAAATTATGTAAATACTCACACTGATGTGGTTCACTGGTGAATGGAAGCCTTGCTAAATGCCGAGCAAGGAAATCATTGCAAGATCGCAAAAATCTCAGAACAGGTTCCGAAGTCTTAGAATTTGCACAAAGTGAATATAGCATGCAATACGCAGAGTCCAGCAATCGGGGCTTAGGAACTGCTGAAGATGACATAGACTGCGCAGTAATTGATGAATCCAAGATGGTGAGTAAAGAGTGAAGGCATGTTCGAGGGAATCCCATGACACCTGAAACATGAGAAGACAATTATGCATACACATTACAAATACATTACATGTTGTGTTTTATTATCCACTTGAAATGAATAAGAATAAAGAAGTTCCATTCATACTTTTATAGATAATAAGTCAAAGCCAAGGGGAAAAAAACATCGGAACATTTTATTTGAGGGGCAACAGTTGATATGTACTCAAAGCTGACTAAACTTGGTCAGATATTATCAATACATACAGTTCATGTTGATGTTCTAACAAAAAAAGACCTTCACTTCACTCACCAGGTTGCTGAAATGTTGATTTCTTAATATCCTTGTTAATTTCAAAACCAAACAGATAGTGGGCAAGATTTGGTGATGAATGAGACAAACACTGCTGCAAGAGTTTCAGAATGGCTTCCTTCGTCTTTCCCACGACACCCATTTCCTCACCGTCAATTTCATCTCCCTAGGAACAGTTGCACACATCACAATATGATGTCACTTCAAGTAATTTAAAGAGGATGTACTTATACAAAGGACTTAAATTTTTCCTGCAAGTTTTAAATGACTTTATATATACATCCGTTTTAATCAAATACACCATCTCATTGTGACAGCACAATAAACAGCAATTTTAGTGTTATATGTATGTGTTTTCTTTGTGGTAAGAACTGACTTCTTAAGTAGGATTCAGATGAGCTTTTGGATTCAAGGGATTAAGCTCTAGCGCTAAAATGTTAATGGAAATATTTATTAGTAAAGTAATACAAGCACCACAGAATGCTACCACTTAATCTTAAGCTACAGAGAGTTCTGCAAATCACAACTTACAGAAAAAATTTCATCTGCTTCAAGGCATTCCACAAAACCATGACGAATCTCCATCCTGTGCACCTGAGATGAGGTGAATGCACTAATAAGCTGATTGTGTGAAGTAGGATACATGGTAATGGCCAGCAGAATCCTTACTGAAGACAGTGCGTGATGAGGGAGCCATGCACTGTATGTTACATATCTATAAAATACAGGGATAAGTAAATATAGAAAAAAAAAACATATTTGAAGATTCTCAAAATAAAATATAAGGATGTTTACTTTTTACATGAAAAACAGATTCTGCAGCTGATCATATACAAACCATTAAAGGTAAATGAGATGTAGTGACGCATTCAAGAGAGGCAAATAAGCTAAAATCTATAAATAATTTCAACACAAACCTCTACTAGTACAATTTATTTCACCGTCTTCAACTTGCACTGTACTACACCAGCAGAAATAAGCACTAAAATCCAATAATACAGAGATTTAAGATCACTAAAAAGTACATAATTTTTTAATTGTATTTCAAGAAATATATACTATATAAAAAATTATTGCAATTGTCATCTCGTCAATTCTTGTAGTACATAAAAGGCATTACTTTTACGTTGTAGATAAATATCTTCAGATGTGACAGTAAGAGTTAGATTTGTAGTATGTTAATTTTAGTGTACAATGTCAGACACACAGAAAACTTGTTCTCACAAAATGCACTACTGTTGCCAGTGTGTGAATCAGAAACGGTATGGAACACATGGAATAATCATTAGCATAAAAGATTTAGTCACAAGCTGAAAATCCTCAGTGAACAAATGGTAATATGTTTATTCACAAAGGAATCTCCACTTAATGATTCTCAACATAAAAGTTTCCCTGATTTAATATTTCATTTCTGTAATTACATTATTTAAGTCAAGTTTCCTCTACTTAAGGTTTACCTTCGATCACTGTTCAAATAAGTTATCCCTCAAAGAACATTAAATGGAGACTTCACTATTCTAGTAGGATGTAAACTTACTCACTTAGTCACATTCAGAAGGTGGTCAGGTTTGCCACTACGAGGGTTGACACCAAGCAAAAGTTTGTTGAGTCCAGCAAGAAGCAGTGAGCAACCTGAGTTGCTTATAAATGTGAAGAACTTCTGCTGATGTGCCAAGGCTCTGTCCAGCAGATCCAGGCAGCTCAACATACTATCTTCTAGCAATTCTTTCCCAGGAAACACTGAATACGTGTCCAAGAGGTGACAGCCCTCATCCAAAAGAAACAACACCTGCACACAGAAGTGAAAATGATTACGATATGCAATTTTTTAAATCTTTATCGTCCTTGTGTCACATCTTACATGCACTTAGGCATTAACCATTGAGTTACAATCAAACTGGCAGTCCTGTAGTATGTGGATTTCTTAATTAATTCCAGGTTGAACAGCAACATGAGTTGCAGTACCTAATAACTTTCTGAAGTTTGTAGCCATAGCCTATTAGTCTCCTAATATGTAATAAATGTTTTTTAATAACCTACCATGAGATAGAAGTCGCCTTCGAAAAGTGATTTTTAATAGCTCACTTACTCAATCAGGGTACTGTGTTTGCCACATGTCAATGTAGCAATTAACTGCACTAATTCCATGGACAGGAGACCTTAAGAAGTTATGTGATAATCACTTAGTCAGTCAAAAAATTCCCTGCCTTTTATGGAAGTTGTAGGTTTGTTACCATGTTCACAGCAGCCTCCCACTAGTACCAGCACTGAGCTAGATGACTCCAGAACACATTCATGCATCCTCTCATCAATATCTAGGTCTCTGAAGTGGCCGCTTCCTTTCAAGTTTTTGAGATTAAAATTCTCTCACACATGGAACATGCCCCACCCACCTCATCCCACATGATTTCATCACCTTCGTAACATTTGGTAAACAGTACAAATTATGAAACTTCTTATGCAATTTTCCCCATTCTACTGGTACCTCTTCCCTTGTAGGTCCAATATTCTGCTCACCACCCACAATATGTAGTTCACACATTAACAGACTCAGTCTTGTAGCAACCTGATTAGCATTTGGAATTATCTTATACCATAAGGCACTTTGTAACTTACCAGTCTTAACAGTTCTGACTTCGTGTTGAGGTAGACCATGATGTGGTAACCTGGGTGAGGGTTCACTTGGGCAGTACCGCCACTCTGTAGCTCCACGTGACTTCCCACAAAGTCCTCAGCTCGAGGCTCATATTGTGATAGGAACTTGGTCATCAATTTCAGACAGCCTTTAGCAACAGCCCACTGGCAAGATCACAAAAGCGATATTTTATTTGATTTCATTTGCTCTCGTTATTAGTGGCACTGCTTCAACTATAATGGTAAAATAATCTAAAAAGAAATTGCAGGTAAACATATGGATGGAAGGAGACATCTGTGACATGTCTGAATGCACTAGCACTTGCATAACAAATTAGGTAAACAACAGAAAACAGAAATGTTAATTTTAAAATATTATTGGTGTTATTTGAAATTGTATTTACTTACAGAATTAGTGATTTTAAACCCAAAATACACAAAAATTGCATGATGCATCACATATGGCTACCGTTGTGCAAAATTTCAGTTCTCATATTACATCAAATACTATTGTATCAGAGATTAAATTTCTTCTACTAATAAGACTGGCAAGGTACTCTCCAGTGGAGAACACAAATTTACCAAATACATTCTTTGTAATTTTACATACATCACTTCATGTCCAATTATTGCAGTTACAAATCTACTGCCACAAACCTAAGCGCACTTCAGACACCACACATCATAGCTGAAATAATTTTTCCTTCATTTAAATATTCACCATATTCAGAAACATTTAAAGCAAAAGTAGTGAATTATAATACGATCTATATTTTATATCCTATAAAATGTTTTGTATGAAGAATCATTGTTGAGATGACAATCAATTTGATTTATAAGTAAATTTAAATTAAAATGAAATTAAAGAGAAAATATCCCAGATCATCACCATGAAAAAATTACACTAACCTTCTCATCTGAATTCTTGTAAGAACGAGTGTTAAAACGTAGAAACACCGAGTTGATGACAAAGTTCAGGTAGGGGTCAAAGCCCGGGGTTCGGGTGCCTACACCCAGCAACCTTGGAACTGGAACATCTGTCAGTACATCTAGCAGGTGTAACAGGGCCCTAGTGAGAGGGAACTCCTCATTGCGGGACTCAATCTCTTCCAGCTCTGTCTGTAAAGATGACACCCATTAAAAATTATATTATCAAACATAATCTAAGTAAACCCTTTAAAGCCCAGTACATGTACCACCTGTTTTAACACTCGGTACTTCCATATTTGTCCCACAGTGTGTATGTATGGGCTTCATGAAATTCTCAGAATAAACAGTGATTATTTGTCTAAACAGCATTAACAAACTGATCTTTGTAATGCAGACATATTGTGTTTTCCATGCTGTACAGATTAAATTATTAGGCATCCAAGTTTCTGTCTTATATTATAAAACATATATTATTTAATGATTTTACCATTTAAGATTCTTTGAGTTAAAATTGTCTCTCTTTCAAAGTTGAATTTCTGTAGTCCCAGCCTAATTATATTAAGTGTTCAATTTCCTTCACTTAAGTTCTCAACTCAGCGTTCAAATTCACTTCCTCCATTAAAGACCTTAAATAAGAACTATAATGTTACATACTCAAAATACATGCATGTTTCTGAAATATATTTAAAAAAAAAATTGATTCATTTACCTGAATGCCACGTGGTTGATAATTACTTGTGCTTGCCACTGTAGTTAGAATTTGTGATGCCTCCAAGTTGTGCCACAAAGTAGCAGCAATATTTGGAGTTTTTGCAAGTGCTGCAAGAGTTAGCAGCAACTCTGCCTTGAGTGGAATAGGAACAGAGCAACTGACCAAGCCTAACAAAACAGTGAGAGGGGCCCAATTTGGGTTGTCACACAGTGCAACTCGAGCCATTTCATCATTTTCTGAAACAATGTATAACTGACATTTATAATATACTAACATATAATCGGTAACAAACTAGAATAACTATGGCTTCCTTATTTATATGATTAGGATTTAACAACGCTGTCAGCAGCTCATACTATACAGCATCAAGAACTCATGGCCTAATTTAAGGTACTATCCTGGCATCTGCCTGGAGGGAGAACAAAAACCAAACCTCCTGAATATGATGTAGGAGTGAAGGTGGCAGTACAGTCAAATCCTAAACACTGTACTCGTATATCAAATATACTTAAGACACAGGACAATATCAAACATAATAAGCATGTAATAAATCAGTCATTGTCGCAAAGTTTACAGATATTTGTAGTGCAATTAGCTTTGCAACAACAGATTTGTATCTTCAATGAATGATGAATAAGGTATGGGGGGAGGGGGGATATGAATGAATGAATGAATGTGGAAAATAAGTGTATTTGCCATAAATATAAACATTTATTACCTGCTATAGTTCGGATGACTGCCAAAACAGCCTGAAGACCTTGAATCTCCTGAGGGGTGATGCCTCGTGGGTAGTTCCTATGTCTGTATACAGTGTCTGTGGTAGGGGGTAGTTCTTGACGTAAATTACTGTAATACCTATTAGCAATGACAATGTTCCTTGTAAATTTTATTTAAGTGTGTGCATTTTAAATTATTTTATAATGCTGCACCAATTTAAGGGATTATGTTGTATTAAAACATAACTGAAAATACAATCTCAAAAGTAGATTGCTAGGGATTCTTCATGTTCTAGTGTAGGCAAAGAATACCTTAAGGGCCCATCCATGTCTGTCTGTCATGCTTTCCCCAAGAGGAAGATAACCCACATATCCTAACCTAACCTAACCTAGCCCATTACTGGGACACAATGGAGTATAACAATGGCACTGAATTTAATAGTGCGATAACTCTCATTGTTGCATAATGGGAGCTGGAGCAATTTCTAAAACATGTGCAACAATATCTCAGAACACACTAGTGTAACAATGGTCTAAATACAATGTCGGGCCAGAGTTCTCAAAAAAATAATGATGCAATATGGCATAAGAACACCTCTGAAATGTTAGTGTACTTGAAAGAGAACACCTTACAAATATTGTTAAACAGATAATCTTTCAATTAAATAAATCTTCCCATTTTGACAAAACCACTGATGCTTTCCAAGTAACACATTCACATCCGTCAATTTTCGGTCATAATATTATTCTTATGAAATCCGAAAGTGTTGCACAATGGGATGCTTAAATACAAGCACATAAATGTCTGTTATGTAGTACCTGTTCAGTGACTGGAAGAAATGATCCCAAGAGACATTCACTGAGTTCCCCAGGACGTTTTGTTTGAGGAGGTTGAAAGCATGTCGAGCAGCCTGTGGGTGTGATGCCAGGCTGCACAGCATCTTCATGTATGGCACAAACAGAAGTGCTGGCAACAGGTCAGCACACCCACTTACAAACTTGGACAGAGATGTCTGTTGCAAGAGATACAAAACACAACTGTCATATAATGGTTGCTGAGTACATCACTGCATAAAGAACACTAAATCAGCATGTGGGAGAGCTGTAAATCAAATCCTGAAGCTGACAGCCTTGTGGAGAAATAAATAAATACAATTGTATCTATGTTCTTTGTAGTACATAAAATAAAAAATGATGACAATGCATATATTGACCTATCAGCATGTTTAATCACTGACTGTACTCAGAGATTGTGATGAAGTATGGTATTGGCTGTCCACATTAAAGGTTTCACACAAATGTGATTTTGGATTTTATCATTCTGAAATAATCCAACTTTATAATATGCTGAAATCAAACTTTTATAATTTTAGTCAAAAAAATGGTTCCTAGTACAAAAAATGTATAAATGACACAAAACAGAGATCAATAAGATGCAATGTCTGACAATAATTTCATTTCCAACCAGCAAACAAGGCTGTTTCAATAACATTACCCTGAAAGACAGGGTAACAGTGTAAAATATAGATAATGCAATGCTGTGGATTTCTAAATTATACATTTAAAATTTATTAAATTATGTTCACATCTTCCTGCAATATATTTGGCCCTCTACAGTGCTAGCAATAATTCGTAAGGGCAGCAAACCTGTCTGGTTGATGAGCGGAAATGGTAGGATGTGGATCCAGATGCAGCCGCAGGCAAAACGTCAGCTGATTTCCAATAATCCAACACTAAATTCAATTTCAAATGCCCTTGGGTGTTGGTGTTCTGGTACAACCGAGCTATAGCAATCAGCAGGTGCTCATAGTGACGAGGGAGGTGAGACGGAGGCTCCAATCCCTCCTGTTTAAATGAAGAACAGAAAATGTGTTAAAATATTCTGTACACTAAAACACAGAATTCAGTACATACACTGAATATCTAAACTTTCATGAACACCAGTTTATATGTACAATCCTACAAAACTAGATTGCATCTATGGGTCTCAGATGTGATATTCAACCTGTTGGTCAGCTATCTTAAGAATTTTCATTGTTTCCCTCAGTCAATGCAGGGAAATGCTGGGATACACCTCAAAATACACCATGCCTGCTTTGTTTCAAATTATATCCAATTAATTTATGAAATATATAAGGGAAGACAGAAAGTTTGTAAAAGTAGTGTTGTCTAACTATACATCAGAATACTTCTCTTATCTATGCACCAAAATCAATCAGAGTGCATATCTTACATGGGTGTAAACTTGTATGGTGCGTGCAGTCTCATCTGCTCTATTGCGAAGGTCTTTCAGTTTTAGAGGCATCAACACAATGAAGTCAGTCAAGAGGCAATGTAACCGTTTTATATAAAATTCCTGGAACAAGAATGAAGCATACAGCAGTGTCAGCACCTGTTCACCTTCAATTAGAATAAAATTACTTGGTAACACACTAAATATCATTTCTTCATGTTAGTTACACTGCATTTCTATTTAAAAAAGAAGCCCTGGTTAACATAAAATCTCTCTAAATTTAATCGATAGTATGCATTTTATTTACATTACAGAAGACCCTAGTTACACTGTGAAACTGGATTTACCATAGATACAATCATGTCCCCAATCTGAAAATTAAATTAATGTTATTTTCATTTATAATGGGGGCGTTCAAGCAGTCTCTTAACACCCATGGTATAACAAGGGTCTATTAAATTATTAAAAGCATTTATTTCAGTTTCTCTTATTTAGTTTCAGGGATAGATCAGTTCAGGCTTTAACGCTTGATACTTAAGATTGTAAAAACTGGCTTTTTCAACTGAATAAGTTATGTAACGCCAAATGGTAGGATAATGAATTGAAAGGAGAACTATGGAAAGTCATGATGAGCTGTCAGAATAAGCAGTCTGTGAACAAAGATTAAGACGTGGAGTATTCAAAGTAAAGCCCTAACCACTCAATTACATTTGGTAGTTCACACTTTATTCTGATTTAAACTTCTTTTCTGGAACATGCATGAATGGCATAACATAACTGGCTTTTAAATAGATTTAAAAAGCACACTTTGTATCTAAATTAACCAAAGAATCAATCCTTATTAGTCCTAATGCATTAAAGTAACAATCCAATTTGTTTTGGCCAAACATTTCTATGATTGCCTTTCCTCACATTCATTGAAATTAAATATATACTAACCAAGAGACCAACTAAACTGATAAGCTTACCTCTTTATAAACAGTCTCATTCTCTAGAATCGTATGATGAAGAAAATCAAATGCTTTCATGTCAATGGCTGCATCCACAAGTAAATCATCATCATCAATAGAACCTGGATTGTTGGTACAAAACACACAGTTAAAATTCCAAACTTTTAAAAGACTACTTTCTACCCAACATTTATATCCCCCCCCTCCACCCCAAGTTGTTTTCTTCAGTTGTGATTGGTATTAATAATGTTCATTCTTCACCCAAAATGCTGAAGCATGTGATTTTGTGAGAGAAAAATTAATAATTTTCTTAATCAAAACCTGTAACCTAAGTCCTAAAATTTCTTCTGCAGGAGGGACAAAGAAATGAAGTTTCTTCAGCAGAAAAAAATTTAAAAGGATGGGTACAAAAATGTTATCCCAAATTATGTTTTATTTCATATAGAAACACAATGGGGTTGAGGATACACAGATGACAGGTTTGACACTAGTCAGAACATGCATGGATTTTTCCACATGCCCTTCCATTCCCTCACTGCTCTGACCAGATGTAACATTTTGTGAATGCAAGGAAAAGTATGAAAGTAGACCTCCGCTCCACACACACTGGTTTGGAACCAACATGAAACTGTACATCCCTTCTGTTGGTCATAATCAAGAAACAGAATCCTCTCCATGGGTACCTCCATCTCATAAATAAATTCTTTATCACTGCCAAGGCAGGCAGGAGGCAAGAAAGTATGAATTAGAGGCAATAACCACTATATATTTGGCACTTACCTTCTTCTGGGTGAAGATTTGAGGGTGCCAGATGAAGTGTGGCCAAAGATAAACCCCAGGCAAGATTTACCAGTCCCTGTAAACCTGAACATTCCCAACCTCTGCCACCAGAAGGGGGCAGTTGATGTATCAAATCTCTGATAAAGTCTGGTTCCGCTAAGAGTGGCAACTTCTGCACAAGTTCTGCAAGAAGGAGGCAGCACAAGCAATTACACTTGAACAGAATGTATTACTACCTGAGAGGAATTATGTTTAGAAGTCCTGAAGCTAATAGAACAAGAGACTAAAACATGAAACCTAATATTCTTCTATGGAATACTTGCCAAATAACATAGCAGGATATATAACTTTCTGTATTTAAATCAGAATCTAAAAACATCTAATAAAACTTACTTTCTTCCAAATGTTTCTATTTATATATATATATAGACAGGTAGTAGAATTATAAATTAATAATTATACATTCTGGTGATGTATTCCATTATTAATACATAGAGATATAGATATAATTCTAGTATTTTGCATTGTTGCTATAGTTATCACTTTGAACAACCAAAAAAGTTTACATTATACAGGTCTACATGTGCAAATTTCAAGACTGGAAAATGAAATTCATTATCCTAATGTTGGACAATGTAAGCTCCTGTAAAATGTTGGTCGATTTCTACCAGACTATACAGCGCAATATCCCAGAAGAAATACATTTTCAAATATTTTTATACTCAACTCAAGATGGGTCAATAAATATGTGTCTGTACTTTCGACTACGAGTTACAATACACTTTAAGCTTCAAACAATACCAGAAACTTACGCTCTCCATTCTCTCGTTGCTGAAGAATACTCAAATCTAGAGCATACAGCAAAGCCATTATCAGGGTAAGAGTCACATTATCAATACCTCCTGTAGCATCTTCTTGCAGAGTTGTAGCTTTCAAGTGACTTATCAACCTGGAAGCATGATTCAAAGATACTACCACAAATCACTTAAAAATGTTTCAAAATTTAAGTAAATGGGAACAACAATAAACATAATAATATTAGAAAAAACAGTACTGTGTAACTCTGATGTTAGTACTTACTTTTGAAGAAAATTTTTTGGAAAGTAGAGTTAATTTTTGCTTAAGTAACGTCAAAATTGACAACTGAACACTTTTATAAGGACAAATGTGTATGTGTCAATTTATGTATGCAAAAGGATTTAAGACTCTTAGCACCTGTATGAAATTCAAATGCAAAATACTTAACACATGAAAATATTACAATATAATTATCGGAATGTAATGTGGTATTCTAAGTTATTTAAACACAAATATGAGGACAAATAAGAAAAGATGGAAACTGGAGCAGATGAGAGTAATGTAAAATACTTCAAGACGAAGATATAAGAAATATTCCCTTCACTAACCAGACTGCACTAATTTCAGGAATTTGTATCTATGTCTCCAGTTATTTCCAGACTTCAGTGAGATTCTGATACTGCATGTTGAATAATGTGTACAATGGATGTTATTGGATGGAGCAAAATAAAAATGTTATTTCTACATTTCATATCAAGTATTTAATCATGAGACTAACATACTTGAAGGTAGGGTCCTTGGGGAGACCACACTGAGCTGCCCAGAAATAGATGACATCTGCCAGCGTCTGCCGAATACCAGTGAACAAATCTTCTACCTGACGGTAATGATGAGGACCACCGAGGGCTCGATTCTGCTGGAGTAGCTCAATCTCCTTTGAAAGGTCCAGTGTTTGTAATAACTCTGATTGGAACATAAAAACCATATGAATACATCAGTTAGTACATACTTAGCACACAGCTGTTTACTAATCATCCTTTTCAAGATTTCCTGTTACAGGTGTTCCAAGATCCAATGCTCGACGTATTTGCCTGCTGCGACACCTACCAACCCTGGTAACCAATATTATCTTGTTTGGAGAAAAATCAAATTGTTTTACTGAACCTTCACCAGCATGAGAAAGGACTGTAAATGCAGTGGATTTATGGATGCAGTTGAGAAATGAACATAGTGGTACAAACTAAAAAATAAAAATCTGTTTCCAATTTTCAGCTGGTAACAATATTACAACTGATCTGAAGCTCTTGGTTTCCATGGTAGAGATTCAACTATCACAGTAGTGTATTTTTAGGTGTTCTTCACACTTCATATGGGCTCAACCATGTCTGCCTATCTCTCTTGTAGTTTTCCTTGAAACAGGATAACAGTGACCTACATGATATGGTCAATAATCTTGACAAGGATGGGGTTTCTGGCAAATGACACATGGGTTACTTCAGCATACACATGCAGTCTTTAATTAAAGTCCAAACCATTGTTGAATTCTGAGCAAAAGTAGAATGTGTCAATTTTTAATGAAATTCCACAGTATAAAATTTCATAAAAAATTAACACAGTGGTTCTCACTTGTACAATGCAGAAAGATAGGTATACATGGTGCAGCTAATAAGCACATTTTTGCAAACGCTCCAAAAAAGCAGTGACAGCCCAACTTCAAAATTTTTTATCAACTTTTCACTGAGAAAATTTATGGTGTGAACCTCCAATTTAGTCCATTTTATCTTGATTTTCATATCCACAAAACAAATACTTGAACTCTGAAATATATTTAAAAATTTCAATTGCTCCAGTTACCCAGAATCTTGTTGATGAGGCCATACTCCATAAGTTCTTGCGTATATTCAGTGATATATGTCAACACTTCTTCAGAGGAATCCATGGTCCAAGAAATGCCTCTTCTGGCCTGGACAAGTGCACGAAGTGTTGTTGCAATTGATTTACGCCCATCATAATACAGCAGAACTGCTACCAAGCCACGTGTCAGTCCAGGGTAATATGGCATTTGCTGTTCAGCTTAAAATAAAATTCATGTATTATTAAAAACCTGTCTCTTAACCTGAATCCGTCCATTGTTATGGCAGCCCAGACATTACATATTTATTTTTTACATACCCTGTCACACTTCTGTCTTGTTTTATAGTGTGCAGGATGCTGGCAGATAATGCAAAAAAGTTGCTTCTGCCATCTTTGGTAACATACTCAGGTATGAGTCATTACCTTTCCATAATCCATATGACCACAGACATGGACACAGAAAGCAAGGCACAATAGTAGTATCCAAAACGGCAATCTAACATGATCACAAAACTCAATTCAAAGTGTTTTGTTTTAGTAGATTTCTGCACTAGTATAGGAGATAGTCTTTTGCAGGAAATTCATTATTCATAATTTCTTTTGAAAGCCATTATAAGCCTCTCATACTCAGAGTTTAAAAACTCTTATTATTATTATTATTATTATTATGAATTGTTTAATTGGTCCACAAGCAGCCAAAAACTTCAGGCGTGTTGCCGTCATAACTCCGATGCTTGCAGCCCAGATGAAACTGTAGTCACGGCTCGAACCACGAGATGGGCGGCTACAGTGAGTTGGGGTCGTGCGCACGTAGTAGTCGGAGCGACCCAAGAAGCACGGCCTTTCACAATAGTAGTATCCAAAACGGCAATCTAACATGATCACAAAACTCAATTCAAAGTGTTTTGTTTTAGTAGATTTCTGCACTAGTATAGGAGATAGTCTTTTGCAGGAAATTCATTATTCATAATTTCTTTTGAAAGCCATTATAAGCCTCTCATACTCAGAGTTTAAAAACTCTTATTATTATTATTATTATTATTATTATTATTATTATTACCCATTTACTGTGTTTCAAATAATAATCAGCAGCAATCTATATCTGAAGTTTAATACAAATGATAGGACAATTAGTAAGAGAACCAATACATAATAATTTACCTGTGCACAGAAGATCCAGGGCTATGTATTCATTCAGGTCATACATATCTGATATAATGATTGCTTCATCCACCAGCTCTTTTGGCAAAATCTGGTGTCCAATTCCAGGAAGTGAAACACCTTCAGTAATCCCTTTGTACAACTCTTCACGACTCTTAGAATTCTTGGGCTATGAAAAAAAGTATTGCAAACATCAAATGTCCAGAAATTAACATACAACCACAGCAAATATTCTTTTCCTGTCCCTTGTAAAGTAATTAAAATATAATGGGTTAGGTGAATAGAATATAAAATTATATGAAAGATTAAGGCATAGATATGAGGAAAATAATAAATGAAAACTAAGAATGATTAACCTTACAAAGATTGGTTTCCATTTATTTTCAAAATATAACCTCAAATGTTTAATTACCACGTAAAAAAATTTCAACACAAAAGAAACTTTCATACATAACATGTACACACATTATAAACTACCATCATACTGAATTTTACATGTCCAGCTTTGATAATTCTTTAGCCACACTGCACAGTTTGGATACTGATTTTCTCTTAAACAGTTTCAAAAGAAGGGGACAGATTTTATATACAGCATAGTAATGAGTATCTTGGCATCAATTATCTGTGGTCTCACGCTGTCTTAAAACAATCTGGAACACACATATTCAATACATTATCCCTAAACTAAGCTCGGCAAGTTTTGCTATGAGGGCGGTTGCAGCACTCATAAAAACAGAAACTTTAAAATTAGTTCATTTGCTTACTTCCATTCCATCATGTCACATGGAATCATTTTCTGGGGAAATTCAACAGACAGCAAAAATTTATTTTACATTCAAAGGAGGAAAATTAAAATAATGGCAGGCACTAAAAGGAGAGCCTCTTGAAGGAAAGTATTTAAGAAGTGAAGTTTAATATTCTTCCACTACCCAGGGAATTCTAGCTCTCGCTATTATCATTTGTAGAGGATAACATGGAAAAATTTCAAACAAATACAGATATCCACAACATAAGAACAAGATACAGATACAACTTTCATGTGCCAAATTCTAACCTCCGTAAACATCAAAAAGGTGTTTACTATATTGGAATTAAGTTATTCAATAATCTTCCACCTACTATCAAAAGTTTAAATCACGACATAATAGTGTTTAAGCCAGTAGAAGAATTTACATCACCCAAAAAGTCTCAACTATTATAAATACTTGTAAATAATAATGATGATGGTTTCTCTTCAATTATTTTGCTGTAATATTGTAGTTCCAAAAATCTGTAAATAGTTGTTATAACTATGTATTTATATTTGTACTAGAAACAAGTATTGTATTTGTGCTATGACCTGTTCCACATCCTTGGCTTGTGCCTATGAAGGATCTATGGAATGTAAATAAATTCTATTCTATTCTAAAATGTATATATATTTTTCTTAACTGATCACAACACTGTCTTATATTGAGCACAAATCAATTCATCACCACCAATATTGCACAACCTTGTTTTTCCAAAATTTATTGACCATGTAGTACCAGCATGTAACATTACTGCAAAAAAAAAATTCTTACTGGGTTTTTAAGTAATGTGATGAAATTTTGTTTGTGTTTCCGAAGAACACCTTCCACCTGCTTCAGCACACCTTGAACAGGTCTGGAAACAACTGCTTCAACTATACTCTGCATCTCTTTATATGGAGTCCATATATCCTCACTCTTCACCACTTCTTAAAACATAAAAAAAACTTCAATCATGTAACACTAACTGAAAATGGTTATATTAGCATAAATTGCAATATGTATTGTATTATTACGACTTGTTCAATATCCTATAATCATCAGAGTAACTTATGAATCCATGGAATGTAATAAATATGTGGATATTTTTCATCACTAAAACAATTCTTAAAGTCTATGTAATGTTTCATTATATATTACCTTCTGACATAATTATAAACCTTGGGAAGAATAATTAATCACTAGAAATTCAAATAACTAATCACAATACACTTTTGCAAGCCGCTCCCTACATGAACGTTACGGAACAGGAAGTCAAAACTCCATGCCAAGAACTGACATCAAAAGTTACCTTGAATAAATATTTCCCGCTTCATGATCACAGAATTTCCATCCTCTATTAGCTTCAAATTTTGACTCGTCTCCCACAGTGAATTCAACTGTCAGAAAACAAATGAAAACATGTTACAGTCTTTAACATATAATTTTTATCACTAAAACGGCCCTAATCAACAGCTATATAAAGGACCAAAACAGAGCAAATCTGTGCGAGTTGCCTAGAACCAGCCACATATAAGGTCTTATCAAACTCCATAGGAAACTAAAAACGCAAATCATGAGTTTCTTTTAGAAATACTGAGTTTTCTGTATTTTGAAAAAAGTGAGTTTTAATCCACTCCAAATTTTTACGGTTTCCCATATTCGGAGGGAACTTTCTTGTTACAAATGACCTGTGAAGTGTACCATCTGTGGTTATTACTGTCCACAGACATGATTCATTACCTTGTTCTTATCAGTCCACACCTGGACTGTCGTCGTATTCCGGTTTAATCATGTCCTAACCTTACTTTTAGAAATTATTTCATAGTCGGTTCTGTGAAAACCTGAAATGTCACCTATTTTAATATTATGCACCCACACACAACTTGGTCTAATCGCATATTTTACATATCTTGCAATTTCTGTGTATGGTGCATGTCTTGGTCATCCTTAATTGGCCTAATATATGTTGAAAAGCACATTGTGCATGCCCTTCATTCATCTCTCTTCGGAAGAACCTTTGAAGGATTCACTGCACAGTTCTTGCCCACAGGAAATAATACATTTTA
The DNA here is from genome assembly GCF_000696155.1 of Zootermopsis nevadensis. The sequence continues at coordinate 103,498 of NW_019059679.1, forward strand.
TTGGCACAATACCACACACATTGACACATGAATTAGCCAAAGTATTTCATCAACATGAATTGTTCCAGCAAGAATTGATCTGAAGCCGTCAATAGCTCACAGCAACTTCACAACTGTACTCACAGATAACATAATCTTGTACCTAACTGGGACCAAATGCTACATTTAATAGGCAAGAAGCTTAAGGTTGACAAAGCTTTGGCAAAGAACAAACATTAGACTGTACACCTCCACCACCTTAATACAAAGCTCATGGCATCATGGATGCAAATAACCTGACAGCTGTGAATGAAATGCAGGGGCATACTGGCTACAGTTATGCACAATGCCAATTCCAACCTTATGAGACTGGAAGTGATGATATGAATTATATTCTTGCAGGTTGTGGCACCATGTGGACTTGGAAGAATATGTAATCTACATCTTCTGGCTGAAGATGGAAACAGTCCAACCTTCATAACAACTATTAACTGGGATAAAAGAATTTACAACAGGCATTTTTTTACTGTATATTTCTGTATATAAAAGTACAATAAAATCATAATAAAATGCAATTAAAACCATTGAGTTGCATTAATAAACAAGAGCATAGACTGGAAGTGTTTCAAAATGACAGGCGTGGATGATTCATTTTACTGTATTCACTCAATCCAGTATGCCAAGGTGAATTGTTCAAAAGAATGACACACTGATTCATCATTTTTTCTTTGACCTTGAATGATTTACTGATTCAGTTGATTCAATACCTCAAAGGGATTTTTGCTTGTTCACTTTGCAAATGCATTACTTCTCATGCAATTTAATCTTAATAGCCCAAATTGTCATCATTATTTCAAATTCTTATTTTGTGGGAAAGAAACGTGATCTTGAATTTGTCCCGTTTTCCAGAGTTCAGAGTTAGTGTAGGTGAATCACAGAACAAGTCAGGTTGGCAGAGGTGAAATGATTCAATTAATACACTGAACTGAATGATTTGTTCATGAATTATCCACATATACAATATAGTAACTGATAGTGGACATGGAATTCAAAGTAGAGTATGAGAAATTCTTCAACATATATATTATCAGTCATACCACTTGTGAACTGTGTCTAACACATTAATAATAGTGCCAAAGTTCTTAATTTAAGAAAGTAGAATATTACTACCTTCCTTCACTTACAAAACATCCCCTCTTAAACACCTCATATGATCATAACAAGGCACATAAATAATGTACAAAAAGGAAGAAAAATTGCCACAATAATTAAATTATTTCAAAAGACTTTGTTTAGATTTCACTGGAAACTGGTATTAGGTTTTAAACAATGGACTCATTTTTGCAAATGGTTAGTTCCTTATTTATAAATAGGAGCTTGTAGTATGCAATATGCGCATAACCCCGTTAGCGTTAGCATAATTTCAGTTTTTTAAATTAAGACCGTGTACCATTTCCAGCAATACGCCTTGTGCGCAGGTATGGTGTCACCTAGGTAGGGACGATGCTTGCGCTTGCGCAGGACTCCGCCCTCAGTTAGCTTTTTGGTTGGTTGGTCAATATGCGCAAAGCTATGCACTTGAATCAAATAGCCCGTGGAAGTGATTAAGGTTCCTTTCCATTTTTATTATGACAAATCCAATGTGACACAGACACACACACACACATACACACGTGTAATTTTATACCATAGACTTGTAAATTTCTACTGACTTTGTAAAATTCTGTAATATTCTACTGGACGGAATAAAGCCAGTCCCACTAACTTTAAAATATCTTCAGTTTATTTTGAAACACTCCACCTTTCCAACACTGTGCATCTACATGACAATAAATATCAGAACATTTCATCACACAAAATATTGAATATGGACGGAACAGAGTAAGTAATGTGGTATGTAGTTCATGGTTGTTTGGGATGATTCATCACTGTTTTACTGCTTGGAATGATACAAGTCAGCATTTGTTATAATATTGCAAGTTTCACATCTTCAGTGACCCAATAACATATAATGAATTAATGACAGTGCACCAAAGTTAGCTGCTAGTAATGTAATATATTTCATTCATTACTAATCAGCTACAATAGCATTTCACTATTAAAAATTGACATACTACACCTTAATTTAAAAGAAATTACTAACACTACTACAACTGACAGAGTAGGTATTTTACATAAATGGCTTCCCATTAGTATCTAAAACAAAAGTCAGCAAAGCTGTTGGGAGTATTATACTAATATAAAATAATAATCCTAAAAATTAACTTCTAGATACCTTCTACAGCTATAAAAAAATGTATCAAAATGAAAAATGCAACAAAACATTCTGAGTCTCATATTATACAAGTGGCCTATGTGTAACCCTTCATTATCAAGAACATGTTCCATGGATTTTAAGGGTCATTAACATTAGCTGCAAATCTAAATGATCTCAACTGCTTTACTTATTTGCATATCATAACCTTGCAGTACATTATATACTTTGTTTTCTAAAATGTAGAATAAGTAGCACTGTAAAATATGTGAAAGCCAAAATTTAAAAAATACTTTACTAAAGACCAAATAATATCATCAAATGCATATCTTTGAAGTCCTTTGATTAATTCTGGTGATACAAGAATTACCTTGTGTTTCATTCACATGAATTCATTATAAGGCCACTTTATTAATGTATCTAAATACAGTTTTGGGCTGAGAAGACAGTATTCATGTTTTACAAGAATATTCAGGAAAATACTTGTAGATATAATAATTTTTATATCTAGGAGTTTACATAATGCCTTAGCTTATTTTGTATGGATTATTGCTATAATATCAAAAGTGACATAGGATAACAACCAGCTATGTGTGATTGAACAGGCACATGCACTCTTAGGCACTGCATTAAAGATGTATTTATATTTCAAAAATGAGCACATGGTAAACACAAATTCAATAATACCTAACATACTTAAAACACACTCCACTGTGTTAAAAAGTAGTCAACACACATTTATATTTTAAACAAAATAATTAATTCCCTTACCACCAAAGCACTGACATAGAATTAATTCTGTTAAGTTGCAAGTTTAATCATACAAGATACTTCAGGCTACCCTCCCAGACAACAATTTCATGTTTTGTCTGAAAAAGTCTACAACCAGAAAAAAATTAACCTTGAGAGTATAGCTGAGTTTTTAGAAATGGTCCTGTTCATATGTTATAATTTAAAAATTTGTGTTTTGAAACTCATCTCCATTACATTTTACCTACCCTATAGATAATGGACTTCAGATGTAAAGCAATTACCCACTTTTAATAGTTCTAATGAAACAGCCTTATATATTGTGCTGTTTTAAGTTTAGTTGCTGGACTCAGGTACCATCTCTATGGAACTCATCTTTAAATCCCAAGAGCAAACTAGTACAAGCTATTCAAAGTGCAGGACTCTTGTTGAGATATATGGGAATGCTCAACAGATCATTAGTCACAGTACAGGGCCAATATACTGCTCAAGTTCATTATATTATGAGGTACTAAATGTGTTGCTCACTTCAAGAAGCTGCAGACATACTGAAAACTACTGCATAGCAATAATAATGTATATTCCATAAATCTACCTAGTATGAGAATTCTTGTCCCTATATTCCTTTTTAAAACCATATAAATTTTCTAAACAGACTAATATTCTTTCTTAGGCTCAGGATACAGAGGGATCAAGCATATGAGACTTTCTGTTCATAGGTTCTATCCTGCCAATCAAACTCTGTGGGTTTGGCAGTATTACGTGTCCCGCAGAGGCGTGGTCCAAACTTAAGTATAACCACAATTACTCCCAGGAGCACTACCATTGTCAGTGCAGTGACAGCTGGCCAGTAAACATGAAACATTTTGGCTCTTAAAAATATGAATAAGAATACTATCAAACTTAAAGATCACTTTCTTTTTTGTGTGTTAATTCCATATACTCCAAAGGTATTTCTGCTGTGTCAAACACCTGCTGTGGAGGCAATGGATACTTTTCTAGTTCTGTGTAATCCAGTGGTGGCTGCTGATGTGGAGTCTTGGTCCAGATTGGAAGAATCCAACGATTACCTGCAGCAGACAATATACCTAGCAGAATGAGTATAAAAAAACTCCACATTTTTACTATGAACCTTGGTCAATTGCATCTGTCTATATACAGCAGTTACATAAATATTATTCCTTTCATAATACTAAATACCCACAGATCAGACTCATAAATTGCTGCTTTCAATTTCAGTTCCACATTGGAACTAATTCAACACCCTACTGACATTGCGTAACATCTGTAACTGATACAGTGTCACTAAATAACCTAGGATTCACTTCACCACAGATGATGTTGCTATGACCATCAATTCAATTGCAGCTCACATTCAAGGGATGCATTTTTTTCAGGTTAACATAAATAAGTTATCTATAACCTTTGGGTGATTTAAAATGCATCGATTTCCATGTCAGGACCTTCTGTATTAATTCTTGTTTGTTTTGTTAAAAAAAAAGTGACACTTTATACTTGCCTGTATTACTGTCTTGCCAGTACTTCTTATATCTTGAGCAACAGCACAGCGCAATGTTCAATAGAAACAGAAAAGCACCCAAGACGGTACAAATTGTTATAGTCACATAAAATGATGTGAAGTCTCCATAAATTTTCTCATGCAATCGTGGATTGTGAGTACTAGTAAGAAACGGAAACGTAGGTGTAGCGGTTGTTGATGTATAATTCCATGGAGTGTCATACGTGGACATTGTCTTGGCTCGTACTCATAGTCTGCAACTAGAACGGAATCAAAATATACATACGCTCCTCAAGTATATCAACCAGTATACGGGGGCACTCATCATCTACATAAATGGGTGTGTTTTGCATACGTGTGAAAATAAACCAATTTCAAACAGTTGTAATTGCATGAAATTATGGCTACCAAAACTCAAATATTACTTACATGTCGGGCTTACTACTATGCATAAACAGAATTAGAATTTCCCACAACACACAAACAAAACAATCTTAATAAAAACAACGCCCTTCCAAGGCTTAGCAAACATTCCATTCACACAACGATGAACGTAAATTTAGACACTCCTAAGACGAACATAGATAAACCACCTAGTAAGTAGACTATCCTGCCATCTCTCCCTCGGAAGAAATACCCTGTCAGACGACGGTAGCTCAATCGCTATGAAAGATACCACCACATTCCCTCTCTTTAAACTTATTTCTTATACACAAATAAAGTTTTTAAATCCTAAAATTGTGAAGATCTTACTCCATTTTCAGAAGACGCGTGAATCTTGTTGAACTGTGAATAGAAGAGAATAACAAAATGTGTTTGCAATCCATAGATCTTTCATAGTAAAAGCCAAGGATGTGGAACATCATAATAAGAATACCAGCAATTACTACTACTTTCAGCTATTTACTTAAATATTTACAATATTTAATAATCTTAAATTTAAGTAAATTCTTTTACAGACTAGAATGGGTAATTTTTTTTTATTCTAGCTTAAACAGTTGTAGAACATGATTTAAACTTTTAATGCTAGGTGGAAGAGCTAACTAACTAGATGGCTTACCGAACCCGAAGGTTCATCACCGAATTAACCAAAGCCCTCCAACAAAATCCAGTCTCCTTCAACTCCTGTCTCCCATAGATCCCGCCTGACACTATCCTCCCATCTACGTCTAGGTCTCCCCAGCGGTCTATTCCCCTCAGGCTTCCCAACCAATAATTGGTGCACACCTCTTGTTCCATCCATGCGTGCTACATGTCCCGCCCATCTCATTCTTCTCGACCTAATCACCCTGACAATGATGGGGGAGGAGTAGAGATTATCATCATTATGCAGTTTTCTCCATGCCCCATCATTTTCTCTCCTAGAATTTTATCCCTGCATGGCACCTTTCAGATAACTAGAGAGATTAACACTTGATATATGGTGGTCACATTTACAAAATTATGTTTGGTGGTAGTTCATTGATATATAAGAGGAAAAGATAATGACCAAGTATTGAACCTTGGGAAACTCCATGTTTTACAATATCCCAATTTGAGTATGTGCCATAATTTGAATCAGGAAATGTAATTTATGCTCTTTGTTTTCTGCCATTAAGGTATGACTTCCCGCTGCATTTTCTGAAGTTGTACCAGAATAGTTTTGATAGACTCATGACCAGCATATTTGACGTGGTTTTACCAAACACTCCTTTTAGATTTGTAACTACTATTGCTTTGTAAGTCACATGTTTTTCCTTATTAAGGAAAAAGGCCAAGGATATTTTCACAATATTTTAGTGAGAAATTTACTTTCCACTGTAGGAACAACACTTGTTTAATTCTTCATGTATGTTGCTTGAAAAAATAACAAAAAATTCGCAACTTAAAGCATAACACAGTAAGGAGAAAAAAATGTTGTTTGTGTCCATGGGAAACAATAACTTTCAAGAAACAAAAACACAGAGATTGTTAAAACTGTCTGCCACACAAGTAACTTTGTGACTATTCCAGAAGAATCAGAGCTTTGGTACATTTCTTGGGAGGTATTTTTTTTTTGTGGGTATGTCAAGTTTCCCAATAAACTTTCCAGTATAATATGCAAAGACAAGAAAGAAATGCACTGACTGTAAGAAACACATCATGCATAAGCCATCCAATGCAACATAAATCATATTCCTGTAGCTGTAACGACACATCTCACCTAGCAGCTTTACATACATTCTACACTACAGATTATGATAAGCAAACACACAAAATTGTAATAAAATTTCAACAAATGGTGGTTTAAAAAAACATTCACATATATATTAGATTATTTTCTTCTCTGTTTCCAACTCTTAACCCTTAAATCACTAACATAGAAGCAGTAAACATGTCTTGAAAAAAACAAAAAAACAATTGTTGTTGCTAAGGTCAGACGTCAGCAAACTCCAGTAATAGATCCAGATGTTAATGTTTGGTTTTTAAATTTTAATTGAAAAATAACTATCCAAAAGTATTGGTCTGACAAACGTTAGTCATAATTTTTTATGGAACTTTCCTGTAAACAAAATATGTATTCTGCTGTGTCATATGTTGTATTTATTCATAAATTACTGGTTTTGCATTATAATACAATTTTTGAAACAGGGTATATATTAACTGTAGCAATATGATGATACTTTCTTGAAAGCATTTATGTGTAGGTGTAACAGAGACAACATAGTTAATAAATTATCATTTTTGTGTTTAAAGTACAGTTTATTAATTATCGCTGCATCCAACACATTTTGAACTTTGTAATTTGCTGACTTTCATTCAATAACAATAACAGTTTGCACGATACAACAGTTCAAATGAGCCACATGTATTAGTAATACTAACATTCTTTCTCCATCTCCTGTATATTGTATAGCATTAAACACATTATAACATGTTTCACACTGATACCAACTCACGACCAAAGAGTACTTCAGATATAGTTTATCAAAACATTTCTCTATTCTTCAATATAACGAAACATTATCAGGCACACAGCTGGTGACTACTGGCAGTAAAATACAATGAGTGGATTGCTATGCATAAACTCTGGACCATTGGAATAAGAGCAAGATTCAGTCACACTAAGCCAGAAATTAAAAAAAATATTTTTTTTTTTACAAATAATCCTACACACTGTTCTGCACATAAGGCAATCAAGTCATCTGCTTGATTTCAATGTGGCTTTTAAAATATTTTTTACTGCTAATGTCTCTTTGCCTTTCTTTCAACCTGATGGATACCAGATCCTGAATGCAAGTGCAGGTTTCGGAAAACAGTAAATGCTAATAAGCAAATGGTACTGATGACAGCCACATATTCAGCCCGATTGTGAAATGGAGTACCACAAATTGTGTACCAGTAGCTACCTTCCGATGGAACTTGTCCATTGGGTAAGCAATGGAAGTCAAAGTAATCTTCATCATAGTCAGAAGTACACAGATAGCGTCGTCTACTGAGTACCTGTATAACAGAATGAAGAATACCACAATAAAATGTGAAGTTATTGCAATATTAATTTGCATAACATTTGAAAATGTGTTTAAAATTAGCGAGCACATCATCAAGCAGTACTATATTTCTCAATATGTCTGACCATCTGTTGACACAATAACATTAAGACATCTGCTTGTATCTGTAACTGAAAACACGAATTCCTGAGTAAATTCAGAATGTCAGCATAGTGATAACACCTGACTGAAGCTGAACTGGTGATTGGCTATCCTGACTATGGTTTCAAATGATTTTCCTCTCTCCACAGCAATACTGAGATAGTACCTTAAAAATACTGCCTTCTCCCTGTCCAACACTCATAACAATAACAAAGATAATAAATATAATTCAACACTACACAACCTGTGCAATTACTTAAAAAGCAAAGAAACAATAATTCCTTACTATGGGTTATGAAGTTATAACATTTACAGAGGTAGCAAGTACTCCAGAAACTCTGGCAAAGTTCTACCAAACTACATGGTGCTACAATTCAGAAGACAACCATCTTCATATTCAAAGTTTAGTTACCATCTTCTTTTTAACAAATGAATTCTTAAATCTCACAAATGCATACTCACTATTCCAGAAGCAGTGTAGACAGGTACTGTCTCATTGCAGGGTCCAATTCTTTCATGCAAACCAATGGAAACTTCTTCTTCTGGATGACCAAAAATTACAAAGCTCAGGTACAAAGAATAGTGGAGTGCCAAATGGAGAAGCAAGATTGACAGCCCCTTCTCAGATGTATGCAGTCCTGATTAAAAGAGAAATCACTATGATGCCACCAATAATAGTAAAACAGCTGTTATTTCTTCCATGCTTCCTATAGGTTCCATTCATTTCACTGTCCTCAACATAATAACAATAACAATATTAGGTGAAAAGTCCAGGCAAAATAATAACCCATCAAAAACTGCCATCATGTTAAATTCTGTTACAAAACATTAAACCAACAAACAAAACATTGCACATAAGAACTATGTCATAGATATGGGAAACTACATACCTGAATAGGGCCTGGCACCTGAGGAGGGTGTCCTATCAGCAGTCCAGCATATAAGCAAGAAGATGGTAAAGATCATGAAGAATGTCACCTCGGAGTGAATACCTGCCAGGTCATGAAGAGGGTGGTATAATGGCAAGAATAGCAGAACACCACCTGGCATTCCAAGCACAGCCGTCAGCACCACACACACCAGCTCCTTCACAACACTATAAAAAGCAACAAGAAAAAAAAAAGAGTACATACATATGAGCCTATGTGACTAACATTCCTAATGGACTCATTATACAGGAAGCAGCTCAAAGTTCTGACAAAAATGTAAGGGTGAGTTCTATGCTCTGAAACATTAAAGAAACTTAATATGAACATGGGTATGGAAAATGTTTCTTTCTTCACCAATTCAAAATTTCTTCCCATCTTAGTGTTGCCACTACCTGTATAGTCTCACATGTATTTATAGCAGAGCAAAAACTAGAGAATTGATTGGTTCTTAGGCCATTTAATGACTGTTTCAACCATTCAACCACATAGAGTATATAACATTAAACAAATTGCAGAAATGAATGTCAATGATGAGCAGAAAATGATTTTGAAGGAGGAAAACATGGCCTATTTCAAGGTATGATTCAAGAATTTATCTGGAAAGTATGAGAAACTTCAGCCATGATAGTTTGTATTGCTGATGATACATCAACCAGATATCTCCAGAATATAAGTCTAGGGAATTACCCGATCTTCACCACCATGCTTAAGTAAATCAGATAACAAACCAATTATCATTGAATCTATAGAATTACCTAAAATCAGCAGTCTCTGGAATACTCTACTTAGACACAGCAGGACAGAAGTACTTGGTTCATCAACAGCAAGAGTAAAATACTCTATTCTAAAGAGTTCTGATGATGGCGTAACACAATCTGGATTTTCAGGTATTTGGATGTTGCCCACTGTGTAATTTTATAACATCAGATGATGGACCAGTCCAAACATCCAACAAACCAGATAGTCTCACTGTTAATAATTTCTTTCAAGGATTCTTGAGTATTACTATTAAAGAAAGCTGCACATACAGACAACTGTTGTTCTTAGGACATTTGATGTATTATGTAGCAATTAGTTGCCATTCTCAATAATTTTTGGTATTATTAATTTATGTTTACTTTGGTAAATGGCATTTCTGTGTGTTTTATTGTAACAGTTTATATTCAGCAATATCAATTGTGTGTAAATCCAGGACCATGCAAGTGGAGTGTGAGGAAACAATAGTATTAAACAAAATATTATTCTCTTTGTGTGTTAACATATTTTATATCTGTTGTTAGTACACAGAAAAGAATTGAGTATCACTGGAAAAAAAATTATGATAATTAATAAGTATAATGTTTTCTTGAAATTAATAGGCGTGGTTAACAGAGCAGCTGGAAGAAAATAAAATGAACATTCCGCTCTTGGACATGTGCTCACCTATTGACATCCCATTTCCTCAGATTATCTGCATACAACCACCTTCTCCAGCCATGAAACCAAAAGGTGAAGCTTGCAGCAAAGCAGGCATGAAAATAGTATGAGTTCCAGGGCACCCAATAATGGCGGTCAAAAATGTTTGGATCTGTGTCATGCCATGTCCAGTGTGCAAATTTCACTGACACCACATCATATGGGATATCTACTAGCACCACTGTCAAGCCAACTGAAATATGTCAATATATTTGGTTATTACATTTTTGTGCAGATTTTAAAATTAATGACAAATAAAATGTTACATTCCAAACTGAGTGATCTTAGATTATTAACAAATTTTTAAACTGCAAAGGTTACATAGAATCAAATGAGATGTATATATTTAGACAGAGGAAGTTATGATACATTTCAAGGCACTTTTTTTATTTTAGGCATTTACCCAGAGATTGGGTATGACTCACAAATCATTAAAGCTGGACTCTAACCCAGGAATAAAGCTGTATACCTCCAGAATATTCTTCCTAAAAGAGACTAAGGACTTTTGATGATGACCGCACTCCATGGATTAAGGGACCATCATGAGGACCTCTGGTGGTTGGCTATTCAGTCAGATTGCCTTAAATTGGGGATTTGTTTAAAGGATAAATTTGTTGTCAGTACATAACACATTCATAGTAATAGATCAGGAAATCTAATACACAGCCATCAGATATTAATGATTCCTGACCTGCAAATGGTTCAGCCCACGTTGGTAGCCTCAACTTTGACACAGCAACAGATGCATGATAGATGAAGACAGGATCTGTAAGACAGATATTAACCATATGGACCTTAAATGGCAAGAGGCTAAGACTAAATCCCTAAGATTTCCAAGTATAAAACAGCTATTCAATTATTAAATAATTAATCATTAATTGTCAAACACATTACCAGCTTAGGTAATAGTGCTGATTCAATTCAGCTGCAAAGTGGGGATGATAACATTCATAAAGTGTCTAAAGGTTTAAAATGGAAATTTTATTACAGATTTACAGGTCAAGTGATGTAGCTTATATTTAATTAACCTTCTTTGGCTCACAAACCCTTTTTGTATGATATTTGTAAGCATTCAACATTGGCTCTTAATAAACATAAGCTCTATTCAAATACTTCAAGCATAAACTGTTATTACATATATTTTCAATACTCTTCCTATGAGTGAGGTTTTATTGTACATCTAATTAATCTCAAAGAGTTAACTACAGATGTACTCACACAATGCAATTATGTGAAGTGGCAAGCGCCGTCCCAGAAAGATAACTGGTGTCTGTGAGTGCCAAAAATTATCAATGTCTTCCAGATTGTAGGTAACAATCTCCACTACAATACCATGCAGTACTGTAGCTAACCAAAGGTATGGCAATCGTCCTCCATTTAAAATTGCTACAATGAAAGTTAATGTTTATTTTTATGAATTAGTTTCTGTGCCAGAACACCATTTCCACATATATTTTCAGACCTTGGCACCACCTGATCACTTCTCCATTATTCACTCAGTTGTATATTAGGTACTGACATGCATACTCTTCTGATTGATATAATCACTGAATGGTTGAACATCATGGCCTCTACAATCTTCCAATTTAAACTTCTCATTTCATAGTATGTGGAAAGATAAAAGAAAATTGCAGGTGTAAAGAGTCACATTACTTATGCCACAAAAACCAGTGAAAATTACCGAATTATGCTTCAATGTCACAAGGAAATTCATAGCATTCATGTCAGCATTTCTCAGATATTTATCAAAACTCTTTTCATTGTTTTTTAATGATACAATACTTATATAAAGGTATGTGACATGAAATATACTGCCAAAGTTGTAAGAATAATTTAGTCACTTGAGTTAAGAGTCTTATAAACTTAAAAGCATCAAAACTATAATCTTTTGTGTTATAAGCATAAATTGCATGCCAATATGATTAAACAACTGACAAACATATGCACAAAAGCAAACAGTTACTCATTATAGTAACATTTCTTATACATTAAATTAAAAACAGGAACAGTATCAAATTCCAGTACCTTGTACCATACCATAGCTTCATAGCTTCCACAATTTGTTAAATGTATTCCATTGTTTAAATGTTAGGGGTTTCTGAGATAATGATGTAATGTCCCATTAAGTGCATCAATATATTAAAAAAAAAAAGAGAGAGAACTTTGTTCCTTGGGACTGGCAAATATTTTTCACTCAATCCATACCAACCTGTGTGTATCAAGTTCTAGTGCTACCATCTTATTTACATTAGTTCCACAAAAAAGTTGAGTAATTTTTAACCAAAAATATTACATGTATGCTCACCATGTACCAAATTTCCAGCAGCACCTAACAGAAATACCAGTGCCGCTAAGATGTAGGTTGGCTGAGCTCTCCAGAATATCAGTGGATTGTCAACTTTTACAAACCAGTCCAACCACTGCAACAAAATAATAATATAAAGTTCAGTCTCTGGGATATACCCAACACCACTCTGTTATCTTGCATTTCTACGAGACCACTTTCCAATATGTTTCCCCACAACATATGTGAATGGATTTTAGAGAAACAGGTTGTGTTAAACAAATGGATAGTTATTTTAGGTTAGACTTATATCCAATTTCTGCTGTATCTAAATAATATTAATGATTTTGCAACAGTACAGTTTTCAAATGGAAGTACATCAGGTTTTCAAGGTGTAAATTTATCACTTTCTTGAAATTTCCTTTTTTTTAATAGAGTCCAAGATTTTTGAACTTGGAAATAACATCATGCTGAAAGTAAACTTCATAACCAAAAGATTATAGAGTGGCTGCAGTTGCCAAAATTCTGGATATAATCCCAGTACAGGACTTACCCCGTCAAATGTAAGTTCAGGCAGCTGAACTCCAAACCCAGGCAGCTGTTTGTATGCCATGGTGATTCTGTCCTAATCTCTGAACTACTTGCCTTAATTACACTGTAATACATAATCACTAAAGTACAAACTCTATCTTACACTCTGATAATATATTCAGTATTACCACTGTACAAAATGTAAAACTAATTATCTCACACCTTTACTACACAAAACCACATGGGTTTCCAACCATCACTTGACCTTTAGATCATTTATTTTTGGACATAACTTATTAGGAAAGCTGAGTCAAAGCACTATATCTTTCACACTCAGAAATGATATCATTCAGCTGCTGTGGTTATATAACACACAAAATCAATAAATGGAGAGAGAGTATTTCTTCTTCCCAGTAGAGGGACTTCTGTAACTATCTCACATTTAATCAATGTAATTCTGAAAATTATAAACATACAAGTTCACGTGTCTGTGTTGGTTATAAAAACAAAATTAAAAGTGTTTATATAACATTTTAAACAAATGTAACATGTCATAATTTTGTTTTATACTCTCAAGAATTGATCAAACCAATGCCAGAAATTGTTTATTTTTAAAAACAAGAGGACGATCTGTATACAAAGGCAATCAGAAATTAACAGTTAATAATTTTACAACTAAGTGATCTGTCTTTATTCAGCATTACAGTCAGTACTAATTTGTACTGCCTTAACATTACACATAACCTTAAAATTAAAAAAAATCGTGTTTTAATGTACAAAAAAGTTTCACATGAAATTTGTAGGCATGTTTATGATCTGTTATCATACGAAATTTCACATGACCAAACACAATGTATAACCAGTTATTTCTAACATAAGGATAGAAATGAATTTTGCTTGATCATCACGTTATAATTTTAATACATAACCAACCTTAAGAAGGGTTACATATCTTACAGAAATTATTACTCACAGTAGGAAATTAAGAAGCTTTGTAGATGCTTGGCATGAAAGCAGACACACCAATACATTATTATGATACCATAAGTGACTTGGTTGTGGACAATCAATTCTGGAGAGAATGATTAATAACAGTGAAGAACCTAGTTGGAATGATGATCAAAATTTATGATTCTTATTTGTAATCACTGTGAGATTAATAAATTCATATTTCAAATAAAAAACCTAAGTTAACTAGTGATTAAAATACATTTGTAGTTCTAATTTCTTTCAGCCTATTTATGTTATTCCAATCTTGCCCATATTTCCTTAGTTTTGGATGCAGTCACATCATACTATTTTACTGAGGCATCAAATCTTTGTACCTAAACAACATGGGAAGAAACTTATACACAATTAGAATCAAGATCATGAGAAAGACTTGTAGTTACATAACGTAAAGTATCTAAATAGTGGCAAAGATAATGAGCGAAAGTAAAGAGACTTCATATATTTATATAGAATGGAAGTCTGGAACTTAAAACTTTCATAAAGATACCAGTTATATTTTATTTGCAATACGCGTCATTCATTAATTCAATGACAACTGTTTTTTTATCAAATAGGATAAGGAATCCTTTTGTAATGATGTCATTACTTACTAGGAAGAGTGAACATTACACTCAGAAAAATAAAATTTGTTTCCCATTTTTTTTATTATTTTCAAAAATTTTGCTCACTGTGATTCTCATCCCCTCTTCTATGGCACAGGCTTGTGGAATTATCTGTGGGCTTATACATCTTACAACTGTTGATAACTGCTGGTCAGAGTACAACACTCACATACAATATTGATAAAGTAATGCTGTCTTTACATGCATCAAAAGATAAGGTAATACTCCAGAATAATTGATAGGATCAGCCTCAAATCCTCATATCATGCCTCACCACTAACAGCTACAACCAAGAAACATGTTTATCTAATTTATCAAACTATTAACACACTAAGGGCCAGCATTTGCATTCAAAACTGTCCCAATAGATGCATAACACTTATAGCCTACTTTCCTTTTTTATAGAAATAAAGTAATCTTTATGAGACAAATTTCTGTTACACTACACAGCTTCATTGTAAATGCACAGTCATTCTTCTGTAATTGAAATTTTTAATATGGGATAGAAGTAGAGGAATAAAAGATTAAACACAGAAGACTTCCTTCTATATTCATGCCACATAAAAATACTGAAGTTCATGCAGTGTTAACGTTTTATTGAGTTGAAAAACAACAGTAGACATAATAATGTTTTCTACTGCAAGTAATAATAACTGTAATATACAATTAAGATTGATAAAACTATTAATAGAAGCATTTTCTAACATTATATAATCAACTGTCATGGACATAGTTCGAAACACACTGTGCAACAAATTAAAGTGAAACAAAATGAATTACATTTTCTCCTAAAGACTTATAGGGAAACTTTATTTCCGATGACTGGTAAA
The DNA here is from genome assembly GCF_000696155.1 of Zootermopsis nevadensis. The sequence continues at coordinate 119,253 of NW_019059679.1, forward strand.
ATTAGTAATATTATTTTAATCCTGGATATGGCATATAGGGAGCAACTTGATTAACACAAATCTTACAGTGGATCATACACACACAAAATTAAATTCTGAGTACTTTTTAAAAGGTTTTAATAGAATTAGAACTGTCTTATACAATGAGACTTTCAAATCATTTCCAAAATATGATGTTATGCAATGTTACATAGCAGAGGAACACTTCAGATTTGGTATTAGAAAGTACAGTCTGTTTTACGATTATTAAGATGATCATATCGAGAAGGATGAAATAATGAATGAGATCCTAAAAATGAATTTGGTTTCTGAGTAAACTTGAACACCTAGAAGGCCAATATGTTGTAAAAGAAATTATGAGATCTAGCCTACCTAAATTTACTTGATATCACACAGCAAAGCAACTCCACGCAAAGTCCAGTGTCTCGGATTGTTGTCTGTCTCAAAGTCTATGGATCCCACATACTTCTGATCTGTTCTTTGAGGCTTGCGGTAAATAGGGCACTCATAAAGCCGTGGATCTTTTCCAGCTGTCGTGTTGATAGCATAGATATATATAACTGGCATCTGCTCATACAGAACTTTAGGCTTGCTCTCTATGAGCTTTCCACTGTGCCGGTCTAAGCTGGCACCTTCTAGGAAGAGACCATGCACATAAACACCTTCAGGGGGCGAGTCTGTGAGATCTTCTTTATTGTGGCGAGTGATGAGATTCTGAAGTACAACAGAGTCCAGTGCCCAGCCTTTATGTGCTCTAGTCACCTCCTGGTATAAAAATAATTTTACAACTCAATTCAAGGGCAATATAAGCTTGCATGAACCTAACATAAAGTGATGAAAAAGTTAAAAGATAGTAAGATTATATATATATATATATATATAAACAAATCAGGGCACAAATAAACATTCACTGTGATCTAACAATTGTATTCATACTAGTCGTTATCAATGGAAAATGACCTACTGCATATATTACGAATGTAAAACATAAAAGTTAGTATACTTCGTTCTGACAGAAATGACAAGCCAATAATTTAAATACGGTCCTACTAGCCTGTGATGGCATCTGGTCAACATGCAAGCAAAGGCGGACTAATAATAATGGACAAAAGTGAAACATATCCAATGTTGGTAATAAATAAAGTGGAAGTGAAAGTGTAACTATAGATATGCTAGAAAACATTAATGGTTTCTTATCACCAGATACAGTAAAATAATATCATGTATAATTTTTATTGCTTCACATGATTAACCCCTACTTCTTTGGTTACATTGAGCAAAATTTTGTCCTGCTATTTACTTAAGATGGGAAACATATAAGAACCAATATTAATTATAATTTATACATTGTTATCAAAAAATACAAAATAAAAGAGACTGATTAATCTTGCCTGTCTCATAGCTGTAAGAAAACCCTGTGGGTTGAAGAAACCTGTCATCCAGAATACATTTGGACGACCATTAGTTACCCAGCAACGAAATTGTGTATCACGTTCCAACAATTCAGTGTACCAAAATCCTAATGTTGCAGACTCCCATGATACCTGGGAAATAATATGATTATAATACAAGATGGTATATATAAATTACATATGGAAGGCAAACAAATATTTCTAAAATTTAACAGGCTATGTTTCCCCTAATAATGGCCCTGATAGGGCTGAAACATATCTGGATTTAAATAAATAAATAACATAATTTCTTAGTATTGTTATTTGGATGGTCTCTGGAATAATTAAGACAGTAAATTTCTGGGTATGTTCTATTCTCTTCATTTAATAACATTATTTACTGAGAATAGGACCACTTATTTTAAATTTGTACTATTTTTGCACCAATCTT
>NW_019059679.1:125702-168455 GCF_000696155.1 Zootermopsis nevadensis
GCATAAAGCAAAGGAGGCCATTGTGGCTGAGCTGAGTAATCCAGGGTGTCCTATCATAGAAATACATATTACATTACAAATTAATTCTTATGTGGTTTACTAGTACCATTTTAACTGCATTTTCTGGGACAGGAAGATAAACAAGAATAGTAAGCAGATATGCATCAGAAGAAAGTGGACATAATGGCATGATTTAAAAAAAAAAGTCAGTAATACCTAAACACTTTATGTTGTATTGAATAGATCGATATAAGGGTAATTATGTATGTTTATAACGAGGAAGTACTCAGTCTGAATTCTGACCAATTTCTATTTATTTTGACAGGTTTCTTATCGATTCCTTCAGTCTCCACGAGAAAGAAAGGGCAGCACCTTCAGATAGGCAGTGTATATAATCAGTTTGCTAAAAAAACTTGCAAATCTTATTTCAATTGTTGACCATTGAATAAACATTTTGTTTAAATTTGGATTAAAGACCCAAGGGGTAGGGTTAAGAAATTAACACATATATTGTTAAATTCTCTCTTTTTGAAGAAAATTATTAGTGGAAATTAATACATTATTCACATAAATGTTTATTCATTTGGGATGCAAAATAAATTTATGAGGGAATAATGACAGAGAGGTTAATAAAAAATATAAAGTTACAAAATCTATAAAATAATAAAAGGAATAAATATGGAGCAGACAGTTAAAAAATATAAAGTTACAAAATCCTTAAAATTATAAAAGGAATAAATATGGAGCAGACAGAAGACAAAACAATGCAAATGAAAGTTAAATAAAGTATATTTAATTAATTTTAACATAAGTATAAGAAACACTGTGCAAGTTTGAAATAAGAAGTACACATGCACTCCAATTGTTCTGACTTTGGCAAGTGCTCCTTCCTATCTCTACTATCCATTACATACTTTTATCCTGCAAAATATTTATATATATTATTTTGAACTATTTATACACTACTTTCATGAGCCATTTACCAATAAGCTCTTTTCTTAGTGGCATAAAGAATGGACAAAAATGGAGGAATATGTACTTACCTGAGTTATGTTCTGATAAGTCCGCTTTAAGCTTGCTCTAATTCCTTGAGGTGGTTCATTTGTAAATTTTATTGCCATCTAGAAATAAATGGTATATTTTAATATATTTATTTCTTATATATAAAACAGGAAAACTATCTTATCAGTTTGTACTTTATCTTGCACACAGAGAGGTGAAATGCTTGAGGAGACAATATATAAAGACAAGAGACTCGTGCAGAAGGGGAGGTCCCACTGATTTCATTGTGTTACAGGAAAGTCTTCCCAATTTCCAAATATCTGGTACAAACCAAACTTAATAAATTATCATATCACTGAAAAAACTATGTGGATACATAGAGGTAAGTAGCGAGTTTAACACTTTGGGGGAAAGAAAAACCAGTATACCCTGCATAGAAGGCTGGTGGGTTCCTGAGCTAGTCTCAATGTACTGAAAAAGAGAAAAGTGACTGACTGGTCATCCACTTTGTTGCCAATAAGTTCAATGATAGAGCTTTGTCCTTAAAATATGAAGAGGAAGTGAGCAAAACTTCCCACTTGCAAATTAAATTTTTTAAACTAATAAAGCTATATGTACATACACAAAACTGTTCTAATTGATTAAACTGTAACAGTTTTATTTTAATACATCTGTGACTGTTGTGCTCTCTATTAGCAACATCAAGCCCCTTTCTTTGACACTTACAACATTTTGTTTACCTGCAAAAGAGCAATGGGAAATTGTGCATGAACTTCTGTAGTCATCCATAACTGGAATGTTTCATGCACATTTTCAGTCTCAACCAGAGCATCCATAGCCTCATTACAAAATGGTAGTGACAGGTGTATGTTCTGTAGTAACACCCAACCACCTCCTGCCATTGAGTCTGATATGAGACAGCGTGCATACATCTCCTGGCCTTGTCCCATTGACACTGACTTTAGAGCTAGAAACAGAAACACTAGTTTATATTCATTGACTCAACAAGTTAATACATGGATATAAAAGACTAGTAAATAACATTGTTTTGACAGCTATATTACTATTATCACTATCACAGATTAGGCTCAGTAGCCTGTTCCATGCTCAAAAATGTCTTTTTTAATCAATCCATCTTTTTATAATCTTAAACATTATATTTTCATCATGGATGGTATTAACAATTTCTCTACTGAACACAATTTTCTTCCATCCCTTCAGTGTGTTACCACTCTTTCTATAATATGTATTATTGTTGTTGTTCCTTGGCTCTACAACCCAGTTGTGGGTCTTCGCTGCCTCCTTTTTCGGAGGTTTCCTAGTCTTTGAAGTGTGCATTTGTAAATAATGAGTGACCAGCCCACTGACTGCACAATTTTTACTCAATCCTGATTTGTCTGCTACAGCCATCTAGCAGTGAATCAGGAGAAACTTGGGTGAAAAATGGCTGCTTAATTTTGCTTATGAAACATCTCGTTCATGCTCATAAGGTTCTTTTACATTACGTAAATCTTCCCCTCCAAAGGAAGCTGTGCTACAGATTTTTATCACCCTTAAAAATGCATCAACCTCAGCCGGGTTTGAACTCACAAATCTTGAGTCCAGTGGCGAGCACGCTGACCACTGGTTCACCAAGGGTGACTATAATATTATTATTCTTGAATTAACTTCTAGTATCAGTATCATCACTCCTCTTTTAATTTCAGAGTTGTACTTTGCTACTGATCCTATAAAACACATTTCAGCAACTTAAATCCTTCTCATATTATGTTCTATTACTGTCCAAACATTTTATAGGTATGAAAGAACAGGTCTTGTTGTTGTCTTATACAGCATTAGTTTAGTATCCTTAAGTGCTTTATCATATTGATACCCATTCTATAGCTTAATTTTTTAAAGACAATATTCTGACATCTAAATGAACTTATCAATGATCTTCTAGGTTGTGATGCCATTAAGTATTTTAGCTGTGTGCCAATGTTTCAGAGGAATGTACTGCTTCCATCATCAGAGAGAACAGGGCACATATCCAAAATAATACACAAGGCAACAAATCAATCATCAATATTCACATCACCATTGAAAATCTCAAATCATACCTAAATAAACTCATTCAATTACTTTTTGCCCTATCATAATATAATTAAAGATACAGAGGTTGAAAGGACAGGGTTTTACACATTTATATATCAGTGGTTCTCAAAATCAGTAAACCAACAGAATGATACACTTACAAATTTCCTTCTGCTTGGCTAGTGTTGTTATTTGAGGTGAGGGATCAGAGCCAATTGAGAGGATGCAAATGAGGGGAGTGCGAGGTTCTGACTCTGCCCATGTTGCGTCAAGATCAAGAATGATGACCTCGCTATACTCAGGCCCCAGTGACTCTGCAATTGATTTATTAATTTTTATGTAATTATTGATTTCATACACATTACAACTGCACTTATGACATTTATGATATTGGACAGTGGCTATAAGTTACAATGGACTCTTACTGAAGTGCACATGACAATGTTAACTAAGAATTTTTTAAATGGTGAGTTTATGTCACTAGCATGATGTATCTATCAGGTCAGTATCATGACTAAACCAGAAATAAAAATTAGTAATTCCGGATTTATGAAGTGTACATAAATTGATGGTAAATTTATTAGTCACTGACAAATATTACGAACATTCAATACTGATCCTAGTGTTTAGTGTACATGTAATGTACACTAAAATATGAATACAGCTGGTAACTGTTAATCATAGTAACACATCTTTCAGTTTCATATAATTATGCAGCATTCCCTCTAATATTTTTCCCTCACTGGGAAATACTGTATTACTCCTTGTTAATCATTCTTATAGCGACCATTCTTCACGGTCATTTATTAGTTAAAACAACAAATGATTTATGATTTGTTTCATTATCACAAGCTTAGTCTTAAATATTTTGAGGGAAATATGGCAGCATTAGCAGATTTCCTGCATTAACTTTATTTATATTGTACTGGCTATTTAAAACAGTGTATTCCACCTTATTTAATTCCACTCGATAAACTATCGTACACTACCACGTATCACAAGCAACCAACTAGAATATCTCAAGTTAAAATTCTATGTGCCTCAGTACCTAGTGTGGTTGAAAAAACAACTTCCCTGAAGAGGACATGGCAACAATCTTTGGGAGGTTTAGAATTGAATTCTCTTAGCAAGGCATTCTTTCTAGAAGAAAGTCACTCTCAAAAGTGACAAGAAAGGAACAAATTTGTAAGGTTTTCTTAACAAAGAATAAACCTTTAAAATTTCGGACAGTTTTGACTTTCGCATTTCAGCAAAACAGCCTCAACTTGACTAAAATGTTCCATATTTGATATTTTTGTTATTATTTATGTGCTTTGTAAAGAAAAGGTGTTCTTCTGTCAGTGTTTCTGCTGATCACTGAAGTGAAAAATAAAGGTTCTTTCCTTGGTTGTGTAGTTTATACATATGAGTAAGTATGTGATGAACCTGCTTACTGTGAAAACTCACCCATAATATATTTTCGAGCTTGTGACAGAGTTCGATCAGGACTCCATGATCGAATTAGCAGCAATTTACGAAACACATCTAGCGAGTGGCTGTATCCACAAGGGATCACTTCCGCCTCAGGTCGTTCCTTTTCATACCACAATCGCCACTCCTTCTCATTCTGTTCAATCTGTAAATCAGAAAATATTACTTAACAAAAATAAGACATGTCAAATTTAATGAAGATTATACTCAGTGCAGACTGTGTTCTGGTTATAAGCCATCCGAGTTTTAAAATTACAGATTAGTACAAAGTCCAAGCATGCCATATGCAGATAGTTCAGCAACAAAAGATTTTGATATTTGCATAAAGGTACTTTGTAGCTAATGAAGAAGTAACTTAACTTCTAGCCGATTGTGAACCAAGCTAAGAAAAACACTAGATGACAGAACAGACATTTTATTGTATATCAACAGTACTATTAACACTTTTCATACTTAGTTATGGTTGGCAAATATATCTTACTTCATTCATTGTATGATCGATAGCAATTAAGATGTGACTGACATTCATAAAAACACGACAAATGAATCCATAGCAATTAAGATGTAACTGACATTCATAAAAACACGACAAATGGTATGACTTAAAAAATGGGACAGAAGTATTTTCTACCAATACTGTTAAGCACTACAGCTATTAAATTCACAGCAGAATAATCAGGTAAATGATTTTATTGTTGAAAACTGCAGAACTGTACCTTGATAAGAACATCTGAGAATGTGGACAACTTGCTGATTTCTACTAAGTTAAGCCAAGTAATGTCCAGAATCCAGTGGAAAGGTTTTGGCTCAACAGCATTCAGATCCAATGATGCACCACCTGTATGACAGCAAAACAATAAACAAGAGTGCTTGAAGTTGGGCATCAATAAAAATGAGAAAAAAGTGAAAATTGGCAGTGCTGTGACATCTGGTAGAAGCTTACTAATGTTTCAGAGGTCCTTGCTGCCTCCATCATCTGTGTGTTTCTTATGAATTGCATTAATATTAAGATTATGTATTTAATACAGAAGCTGCACTTTTACATAAGGAATACTGAGGACTTGTATAGTTTAATTACTCGCACATAGTAACATCTTGAAAAACAAAAAATACTGCTTACTTCACATTTCTATCTTTAGGTGCTGCTGATGATACTAACTCACCTTTGATGAAGGCATTGAACTCATCATGGGAAATGAGGCCTTTGTGGCAATCAATTTTCATGGCCAGCATAAGAGTAAACAATACTTTATGACGTTCATATAAACTGCGCAGGGTAAAGGCCCACACTTCATATGTGAGGTAGCTCAAAATGTTCCAAATTCGCTCATCTGTAATGGAGCTCTTGGTGGATCTAAACATAAACACATTTTAGTACATTTGTTTCTGTGGTGTATCGTATGGTCATAAACATCCTTATCTATGTGCTAATATGAGAAAAACATTATCAGGACCTGAAAAATATGGTCACACATTCACCTGAGGCAAGATTATTTTGTGAGAAATTATGCAGAAATTCACAATAGTCATTTAGCTTTTCTTAGTAATTAAAAATTGATATTTATATGTTGGGAGTACTTTTCCAACTATATGCTATATGTTTCAACTTTTGATATTCATTTAATTCACTGTGGTTGTATCAATATATATATATATATACCAAATGAAATGTATACCATTTCTGCTGTTATATTTTTTACTCACTTTGTGATAGAGTTATCAAAGATGTTCAGGAACTGCTTCAGGGAATTCTGGTACATCACATTCACATTGCTCATTTCTACAATAAGGAAATAGAGAATAGAACCTCGCGAGGCTACTGCACGAAACTCCTCCCGAGCCACATTTATCTTACGTTCTGTGTGTGCCGACACCTTAAGCTTCTGATTTACTTCCTCAGCTGTCACTTTTGTTTCTTGCAGCACATGAATAAGAGCTTCGTCATCCACAAGTGAGCCCTGCCAACACCAGTGACATGTATTTGACATTTCATTCATTTGCTAACAAAGGCTAATGAAGATAAGAGGATGTATCATATCCAACATCAGGGTCAACCCAAAAGACCATGATCAACATCTTCACTTCTCAGTTACTGTAATGTTTTGTACAAACCTGTGTGGATGTCAAACGACACAGTAAGTTGCTCTCCAGTTCCTTCATGCTGCGCTGGTTTTTCATCACAGACTCAAACAAAGCCACACGTTCTGCTTCTAGATCCGATTTCTCCATCAGGATCACTCGTCCTGGAAGTAATCAACACCTTCCATTTCATTTATGTTTTTATTATGTGACTTGCAGTGAATGATGCACTATTTTGCTCCAAATGATACAACAATAAAAATATTACCTTCAAAAGAATATACCTATTTTCCAAATATTTTATTTCTTATTTTGTAGCTCTTTGACTGTGATGTTCATTTACTGTATTGTTACCAAGCTAATTACACTACAGATAAAATTCATTCAAGAATGTTTCAAGTACATATGCAATACCAAATTTCAATGAAAACTTCTTAGTGGTTTTGCAGATGAAATATGTAGACAGACAGGTGGACACTATGTACCTAGTGAGAAGGATGCATAATAACTAGTTCAGTAGCACGAAGATCTACTAACCCAGAAGTTGCTCTTCTAGTCCCAGGATTGTGACTGTAAAATCTATTATAGATGTTTTAGCACTGATTTCAGGAGAATAAGCAGGATTTGGTAGTTTAGTCGTGATGTACAACATAAAGCCTGGCATGACATCACACTCCTTGTCCCCCACAACAACCTGAAATTACAATAAAATCTTTCAATTACATGCATAAATGCATTAGAATATTAAACCTTTCCTGGTTTATTGCATACATTCTCATGGTGTCTGATGTGATGCACTGTAATTCTGGAAATTTAAGGCTTTCAAACACAGCAATGTTATGAAGATAGCTGCCTTCTGGGGTGTTGTGCCATGCAGTCTGGTAGATATTTACCAACATTTCAGAGGTGCTTGCTGCCTTCATCGCCTCTGAAATGTTGGTAAATTTCTACCTGACTACACAATGCCAACAAACCAGAAGATAGTCATCTTCATACTCAATGCTGTCAGAACCTGAAATCTCATGCAGAAACTTATGTTATTCAATGCTGACTTATTACCCCAAGGTCATTATGCTCTTTATTTGACACTGCGCAAATTCCGTTTGTTCCCAAGTCAGTCTAATATCTTAAGAAAATAAACCTTATACTGTTATAATGACTGCTGTATTGAATATATCAAGTCTTATATTGGCATCTATCAACTTGGTACAATGATGGAAGAAATGTACATACAATAAATGAAAATACTTTAATGAACACAAAATGCTGCTGGATACCCACTATGATGAATTACATGATGGTAAGAAGTGTGCACAGATTAAATGTTGAGCCCCAGGCACAACTTCATGTGATTTATCTTTGTCCTAGCCCTTGGTTTAAGGAAGGTTTCTGGTTCATTCCATAGCATTGGACTATAAGATTATAAATTATTCATGTCACTCCACATTGGTATTTATTATAATATTAATGTATGAAAATAAAATTCTTCAGATATTAACTGACCTTCTCAATGGAGCCAGATTTTATGAAGTTCTTTTCAAGTACATTGTCAATAATTGGATCAAGTTCCTCTCCCACATCTTCAATAAGCAGAGGTCGTCCCAGTGATAGGCTATCTTCCAAGTGTGAGCGGAAATACTTGTGATTCAATGATGTTATCTGCAGCACAGCACAATAAAATGCATAATGCCCACTATACTAAACTTCAACTTTCCAAAAGTAGTCCTTTGTTTGTTAGCACATTTTACAACAGTTTACCAACTTTTGCTTGATCTTCAGCTTTTGTCCAAGATTCAGTGGAGAGCAATGTTTTAAAAAATTACAGTTTTAACTATTTTTAATTCATCCTTTTCAGACAATCACACATTTGTCACATTTATTAACCAATATTTTATGTAACTCTTGTCCTTTCAATTACCTCTTTATGTATATTACAGATCTAACAGTTGACAGAATTTATTTACTTTCATCCTGCTGACATTTAACCATGAAAAATTTTCTTTTGCTAAGACGTAACTCCATGCCCATTTATTAAGTGAATATTCATGCCTATCTGAACCAATCTCACCACATTCATCCTGTTAGAAAATGACATTTAAGTACTTTGTACAAGATTAAAAGTTCAGTCTACAGAGCTGCCATAAACAGTGGAGGTTAAACACAGTTCTAGAGGAAAAGAGTTGGGGTGGTATGAGATAAGGCAGAAAGAATGCAAGACAAAGTCTATGTTAGGGGACATCCTGGAGAATCTGAGGAAAACCATGAAAACCTTAAGCAGGATAACCATTTTCAAATGGAATTTGAACAGGACACCTCCCAAAAGTGAATCAACTGTGATATATTTACTCTCTGTAGACAAATGCAGATACATCAAGCAGGTTAACACTTCACAAAACAACAATGCCAACTAACAGCTTTAGTTACACTGTCATCAGATACATCAAACAGGTTAACACTTCACAAAACAACAATACCAACTAACAGCTTTAGTTACACTGTCATTCATGGAGTTTCCTGTGTAACACAGGCCTTAGTTTCAGACTTTGATTAATATGATCAACTAAAACGGAAATTGTATTAAATAACAACCTTCCAAATTTCCATTCAAAGAATTTCTATAAAATGTAACAGATTCATAAGAACAGGTGTAGAAAGGAAGTAAAAATTAATTGAAATTGCTTAAAGTTTCCACATTATTATATTTTTCTCACATAGCATAGAACAAACTGATAAAAATATTGCCTTTAAATATCAAAGCATTTAAAAAATCTTACCTGTAACTCATTATTGGATTCTTTGTTTTTTATCCACATCTTTCCTTGTGTTTGTGGATCCACCAATAGAGGATATGAGCTTGATTTTGTAACAATTATTGCATTCTGAACAGACAGCTCATCACTAGGGAGGCCCTGTAGTGTCCACTCTGATACCTAAACAAGAGTCAAAACAGAGTTAGGGAAGAGAAGAAAATTTCAATCCTCCTGTCAGGAATCAAACATCAGCTACACATATGACAGATTTAACAGTCTTCACACCATGTCTACTACACAGACAAAAAAAGTAGAATGATGTACTCCAATTTCTGGTACACACATTTTTCAAAAGAGTTCTTTACAATTTTCCATTCCTCACTGGCCTTGACGTTCATTTGTTGTACATACACATACATTTCCTGATAACTTATTGTGTAGAATCCCCACAGTACCATCTTTCATAGAATTCTGTTCAGTGGTTAAAAGTTAAACATATAGTCACATGCATCCTCCATATTATGATTTAATTTCATGCACACTGTGCAAATAACAAAGAAATTAGAATACAATTTAATTTTTCTCTCTCATTGTAGGCAGTCAGCAAAATATTTTCCCACAAGATGACATGGCTTCTAGCATGTAAATTCCTACAGTGGTATCTTCAACATTGAATGGCAGATAGCATGCTTACTTATGAAACCTGCAAACAACTGTAATATCATGAAGGTTGTAATTGCTGGACATATAACTACAAAGATTGTGCTAAAATAATATGTGTACTGTAAAAATGTTCTTTTATAGGAGGATGCAAACATATTTAGAGAGAATAAAAAATGGTGCAATTGTTTGTATAGTACACATTCACTATAGAAATACTGTATAACTGTATAAATAAACAAACCAACAATTACTTTCATGTTTGTTAGAACAAAACTACAAATGTTATGTATGAGTTGCTTCTGTATTTATACTACAACATAGTTAATTCCAAACACCATTTTTTACATATGATGCAAACAACTAAGTTGCAAGTTTCATGCATATTTTCTAATTTTTGTCTTCTATCTCCCTACCATTCCACTATCCACAAGCATGCTGCTAATGTTAAGATCATGTGTAAAAGGAATCTCATGACTCTTCAGATTGTTCATCCAGCTATGAGTAAGTCCAGAGCGAAATTCTTGATTGTATGGACCACAGTAAGACAGGAAACCTGTTGCCAGCACCACATCTCCTACAAGTCTGTCCAGCAGCATTGAGAACAATAATAAAATAAAAATTTCACTATATCTTCAGTTAATATATGCACATATAAGAAGAATGTTAACTTTCTGAAAATTTTGTAGATTTCATGAACACCAGAATTTTTAATAAACATAAAACATACAAACTGTATAGACACTCATCTCTATGATAAACCTTGCACACCAGCAAAACCTCTACATAAATATATGAACGGAGACTGAGGGTGTCTGAGGACATGCCACTGAGGAGATTATTTAGACCCAAGAAAGACACAATAATAAGAATATGAATAAATTACACAATGAGAGGCTTCAGGATTTGTACCAATCCTGCTGTTTTCAAATGAACTTGGGTAGCTCAGTCATAATAGTGTCTGACTACAGGATTAATAAGGTTCAATCCCTGGGAGAGGCAAAAGATTTTTCATCTAGCTTCTGCAAGGCCCATGCAGCCTCCTATCAAGTGAGTGCTGGGCGTCCTTTCCCCATGAATAAAGCATAACTGAGGCATGACTGACCACTCACCCCATCTAGCAACAAGGTCGAGAATGAGAAGAACGTATATCACCTATTCCCCCCAAGTGTCTTCATGGCATGCAGCAGGACAACTTTACTTTTTACTCTGTTCTCAAGAGACTTTAAATCTTCCCTTATGAAGAGGCACTAGTTTCATAACCATACATAAAAAGTGAAATTACAGTTGATATAATTATTTAATTTTATATTCTGTATGGTAATGGTAAACATGATTTAGAAGCTTAAGAGACAGAAGAGTGTTGATGAAAATATTATAACTGGTTTCTGGAATTTACATGTTTCATGTAGCCATAATTTCAATCAAAAGAATACTGACTTACCTGCCCAGCTGTTCCTTAAATTCTTGACTCATCTGTGTCCAACGGATCTTCTCTCCACCCAGTCCATTAATCAGAGCAGTGGCTGCATTCATCTTGCGTAGACAGCTGTTGGCCGCATCTGTCAGACGTTGCTTCTCTGACACTGCAGCATCATACTGTTCTTTCACCTCTTGCAGTGCCATTTCTCTTTCCTCCAATTCATTTTCTGCTGCTGCTAGATCAGCCATTGCTACAGTGAGACGAGCCTCTTGAAGTGTTAAGTTAGCCTGTAAAATAAATGTAGTTACATAGTCCTTCAAAATAAAATACAAAATGTCATAAATATTAAGTCAAGCTAAACACATGAAACATTCAGCAAATAATTTAAACCAGAAATGTAATATCACCAATTTCATATCCTATATTAGTATACAAAAGTATGAACTAATTATGTCTGCCTGTTTCTCATTTTATTTAATGTTTTCTCAAATGTATGGATTATGCAGCACTAGATTGATGGGGGTGATTGTGACTTGAATAGAGGACATAGAGGAAACAGTTATTGCCTATTTTAAGGCAATGTCTCAGCAGAGACAGATGGAGAGGCTTGGCTGCCAGATGATCTATTTTTAGTGGAAACGTCAAATGAAGAAATTAATATCTCGAATTTGTCTGCAGGGATTGTCAAACACCACTAAAGAAAACTCAGCACTGATAGCTGACTGAAAGTTAAATTCATGAGTGAAGGTTCTAACTGTTATACTATAATGTTTTGCTCTGAATTTGCATAATTAATAGTTAGCTTCCATCTATGATAAATAGTTGATATTATTATTTTAGGCTTGTTTAACCACATGAAGAAGACACTGACTATAACAACAGCCCTATAAAGAAACTACACTTAATTCTAAGCTGCTCCAGCATTCTGGGAATGTCTTGTATATCTTATTATATTTACGTGGACACAGGAAAGTAACCGAGTAGTTAAATGGCAACCCAGTCTCTCACCTTAAGCGGCAGAACCTCCTTGTTCACACTGTGAAAGAAGGCCATTGCTTTTGTCCATGATAGTAAACCTGCCACATCACCACATACATGCTTTGCTGTGTCCATGTTATAGTCCTCCATCTCAAAGTATGGTTGCAGCAGTTCTATCATTTCATCATTGATAATATCTTTTGGATAATTTTGAAGCTGGAGCAGGAAAGTTGTACTTGCCATCATCTAAACAAATAAGGAAAATGTCTTTAAGTAAACAATTTAAAGAAACTAATACCTCATTTTACAAAAACATTACTTCTCTCAAAAGCTAGTCATTGTGTTGAAACAAATATTTCCCATTAATTTAAAGGATATAATTAGAAATACTTCTTCTTCTTCTTCGTCTTCTTCTTGTATGGCACAACAGCCCGAAGTCGAGCCTTGGCCTCCTCCCATGTGGGAGGCTTCTTTGTCATTTTTTTAAGTGTGCATTTATGAGTGACAAGCCCACTGCCTCTGCACAGTTTCTACTCAATCCTTATTTTGTCTGCTAGAGTCATCTAGCAGAGAATCAGGAGAGAATTGGGTGAGTGACAGCTGCTGAATTTTGCTTATGAAACACCTCGTTCATGCTCATAAGGTTTTTTTACAAGCCATAAATCTATGACAAGGGACCGCCAGCTTTATTTCCCCTCTAAAAGAAGTTGTGATATGGATTTTTATTACCCTTAAAACTCCATCGACCTCGGCCGGGTTCGAACCCACGAACCTTGGGTCCAGTGGCGAGCATGCTAATCACTAGTTCACCAAGGGTGACAATTAGAAATACAGTGATTTAAAATATACATTATATGTTATGACAAAACAGACTTATCTGTTTACTATGAATAATCTCCTGTGACAAGCATATGAACATATTTCTGGAGCTTTGGAAGCAGCCATGTAAATACCTTAAGAGATTCAGCCCAAGATGGTTTGGGGCATGGGGCAGCTGTATCACCAATAACAGCATGCAATTTCCGTTGGAAAAGAATCAGCACACAGTCCATGATACGCATGATAAGATGTGGTGGACGTCCCAGCTTTCTAACAGTGGCTGTCAACAGACATCAGAAATAAGAGTTCATGTACTTTCAGTGCCAAATACATTCAAACTATATCTTTCTTACATTCTGGATGATTGTGTTCAGTCATACATGACCACAACCTCTGACTAGTTTATGTTTGTTTGCTCATCTACAGTTTAGTTAGGACACAAGCACTGTATAAGATTTCAAGTAAATTTGGAATATCTAGTCAGTCTGTTTGGTTAATTAAAGTGTGTATGCATAAGGCATCTAAGGGACTTAATATCGGTAAAGAGATGTTTTTCTAGTTTACAATGGATTAAATAAGGGAATGCTTTATCACCACCACTTTTAATTTGGAAACTGGTTGATAAATGGTAGTTTGGTAATGTTCAAAGCATAACTAACCTATATGTGCTGGTTTTATGGTATTCAGAGCAGCCTCTGCTTCTTCCAGGGCTGGTTTAGCAGCCTCCAACTTTTGCTCAGCTCGAGCTTTCTCTGCTGATATGTATTTCACTAGTGCCTCTGCCTTTTCCTTAACTTTCTGTACTTGATCTTTCACTGTCTCTGCTTGCATTGCTCTCTCTGTGACTTCTATCAGCACCTACAACATTCAAAGTGTCATTAATCTTCTTTTTTTCTGTGTCAAAAGCTATCAATGGCTCAAAAATCAGTCTGGAGGCCAGCTATCCTGACTGAAAGTTTTTGTAGATTTTTTTAGTCCATCCCATATGATCAAAGGTTTCATATAAACTAGTAATATGTTGTAAATAAATTCATCCATTACATACAGTAAATAAATAACACCCATTTACATTATATGAAGACAAGAAAATTTAAAACTTTAATGAACATAATGATTTATTTACAAACATCATAAATTCATCAACAGAGTGAAAGGAGTGTTTAATGAAGTATTTCTTCAATGCTGCTTTAAATTGTACCTTTTTATAAGACTTCTGAGACTTGATGGTAATGCTTAATGTAATCCAAGAGGCAAGGAGGACTGTGAGAAGAAATATAAATTTAATAACACACAAGGAAAGTACAGTATGTAAAACATACATTTTCAGCCTTCTCTGATGCCTGTGCAAGCTCTTGCTCCATAACTGCCAGATCCATCTTAAGGATTTCAACAGAACAGGAAGCCTCCTGTAGTTTTGCAAGTCCAGTGTCCATTCTCTGAGCCCCATCATTCAATTCCTTTTGTTTCTGTTGGTAGATATTCTTGTAACCACCAATAAAATTGAGGTATGATTTTGGTGTTACATGAGTAGCACGACGGAATCTGCAAACAGTAAGAAAAATGTCAATATTACTAAAGGATTATGTGAAAGGAAGTATGGGAAGAATAGCAGATTACAAGAATAAGAGATGTAGATTTTGCATACTATTAGAAAATGAACAACAGAAGATAAAATGCATATATCATAAAAGGCCTAAAAATACAGATGCTACAGTTAAATTTTGGTGAAATTATGGATGAAAACATAATTACCAGTGAAGTTCAAGGACTAAGTGAAGAGACCAAGCTAGAAAAGATATACAAATAAAACAGAGAAAGAATGAAAACAGACACAACAGTCTGAACACAAAGGCTAGAAAAAAATACTTTGCCCCTGCTGGGGTTCAAACCCCAGCTGTTCAGTTCATAGTCAAACGCTATACTGACTGAGCTACCCTGGCTCCTTTAAGTCACCTACACCTGAATGATAAAGTTTAAATTTGCACCTCTGAAAGTACTCTGTTGAGGTAGATGCAACAATAGCCTGGATGCTTCCCAGGGCTGAAACTAGATCATTCTTCACTTTAGGAGTGCAGGCAATTTCAAAATCGGTCAAGAAATGTTTTGCTACTAGCACCAGGGCATCCCTTGGCCATGGCTGGAACCAGTCAATGGTGCAGCCTGAAATGAGGGCTGGAAACCTCATAGCTCGATTACGAAATTTCTCACCTACCTGAAATAAGAAGATAGAAATTTTACTAAATCATATGAACATTTTATAAACTGCAATGAATTTTGAAGAAAAAAATCAAAAAAGACGTCATGTTTGTTACCAATTATTTTGTGAGAAAATATTTCATTTTCAACAGAAGGCTAAGTAGTTAAGTTTGAAAGTGGCACTTCCCATGACAGACAAAATCTCTGTGTAAATTATAAACCCAAGTCTGTGCAGTGCACAATGAACAAGTCCTAAGGGATACTTACTGGGGAGAAGCAGAAGACAACATGCAGGTTGTTGCAAGTACGGGTGAGGAAGTACTCCATTACAAGCTCGTGTGTGAGAATGCACTTCGGGTTCTCCCGCCTTATGACAGGTGTCAGCTCTGAGATAATTTCCAGTTGCTCATCTCGTGTAAACAGGTTTGAGATTACACCTGCAGCACACAAATAATATCTTGTTTATTCTGCTATGATGCATTTTCAGAAACAGTATTATATTGTTTTTTTTAACTTTGTGTGTATTCCATAATACTTACATACATAAATTGAATACTTGAGAAAGCATTTCTAAAGAATGCATGAAATTAATACATCAGATACTTTACAGAGAAATGTGTCATATCAGAAGAGCAAATAAACACAAAATGTAGTTGATCATGCTGTATATCATACCAGATTGTCTTCAGTTATTTCCAAACTGTAGGTGGACACTCCACTGAGTGGGTGGGAAACCAGTAGGTTGGTCAGGGGGAGGGGTAATAAAATAATTAATTTTAATTAATACATTTTTATATATCTGCTGCAATTTTGAAGTTTTGATAGTTTATTTTATACCCAAAGCAAAGCAGGCTACTTCATTAATAACTCTGAGGGTAAATCATTGTATTTCTTTAAACTCAGCAACATGCTAATTCACACTTTACTTTTTCTTCTGGTGTCTACATATACCTACATTACTTTTTCACAGCGTTATTAATCATTCATTTAGCTGTTTTACTAGGTACAAGCATATCAGTTTCATTTGACATTTACTTAAAATCAAGTGGTAGAAAGATGGCTGTCTTCTGGGCTGCAATGCCATATAGTCTGGTAGGAGTTTACCAACACTTCAGAGATCCTTGCTACCTCCACCATCGGGATGATGAGTCATGATCACCCTGATGATGGAGGCAGTAAAGACCTCTGAAATGTAGGTAAACTTCTACCAGACCACATAGTACTACTACTGATAAAACAGTCATCTTCATACTAACTGCTGTGAGAATCTCAAATCCTACTTAAAAATGGTAAAATAATCAATAAAAATAACTAGAAATTCTGTATTTTACCTGAAGACAGTATGTTATTGAGGTATTCCAGGAAACCTTCTTCCTTGATATCCATGTCAGTAAATATGAATGTAGTGCCTTTCCCCTGAACACCACAGCTTCGATAAAGCAACTTCAAGTCCTCCAGAAAATTAGCTGAATTGTATGACCTTCAGTATAGAACAACTTCTTAGTACTTAATAAAAATAATGTAAGACATTTATTATCTAATCTATCCCCAGAATCTTCCTTGAGCAGTTTATAGTTATTCTGTCAATTAAGAAAATTTCAGCTTTTATGTTGCCAGTCATCTTGTTTCAGACGTCCATCATTAAATCCTACCCTGAACTAGTTACATCCTTTGCACTCTAATTATAAAAGGAAAACGTCAATATTATCCTCTCATATGCACCTGTTATCCCAACTGGTCTATTCCACAAGATTTAAAAACAAAACAAAACTTTTGTATGCATCTATTGTTTCTCTTACAATCATCCTACATGAGATAGCCTCAGATGTGGTCCAGGTCTGAGGCTAAGTCAACCCAGGAGCTAACAGACATGCTCTCTGTTATCTTCCCTTTTTTTTATCAGAAGACAGAAGCAGAATTCCACTTCCAGAACGTTGTAATTTTATTATTTTATAATCTAGAAATTGGACAAAGTCAAAAAGAATAATTTTACTCATTATAATGCACCATCATCAAAAACCTTAAAATTTTGCCAAGAAACAAATTCTTTCACAAACGTTACTATAGCAGTACCACAAAGATCAAAATATTTTACATGATTATTGGTAGTCACATGATCGGCAATTGTAAAATAGGAGTGCAGGCAATTTCAAAATCGGTCAAGAAATGTTTTGCTACTAGCACCAGGGCATCCCTTGGCCATGGCTGGAACCAGTCAATGGTGCAGCCTGAAATGAGGGCTGGAAACCTCATAGCTCGATTACGAAATTTCTCACCTACCTGAAATAAGAAGATAGAAATTTTACTAAATCATATGAACATTTTATAAACTGCAATGAATTTTGAAGAAAAAAATCAAAAAAGACGTCATGTTTGTTACCAATTATTTTGTGAGAAAATATTTCATTTTCAACAGAAGGCTAAGTAGTTAAGTTTGAAAGTGGCACTTCCCATGACAGACAAAATCTCTGTGTAAATTATAAACCCAAGTCTGTGCAGTGCACAATGAACAAGTCCTAAGGGATACTTACTGGGGAGAAGCAGAAGACAACATGCAGGTTGTTGCAAGTACGGGTGAGGAAGTACTCCATTACAAGCTCGTGTGTGAGAATGCACTTCGGGTTCTCCCGCCTTATGACAGGTGTCAGCTCTGAGATAATTTCCAGTTGCTCATCTCGTGTAAACAGGTTTGAGATTACACCTGCAGCACACAAATAATATCTTGTTTATTCTGCTATGATGCATTTTCAGAAACAGTATTATATTGTTTTTTTAACTTTGTGTGTATTCCATAATACTTACATACATAAATTGAATACTTGAGAAAGCATTTCTAAAGAATGCATGAAATTAATACATCAGATACTTTACAGAGAAATGTGTCATATCAGAAGAGCAAATAAACACAAAATGTAGTTGATCATGCTGTATATCATACCAGATTGTCTTCAGTTATTTCCAAACTGTAGGTGGACACTCCACTGAGTGGGTGGGAAACCAGTAGGTTGGTCAGGGGGAGGGGTAATAAAATAATTAATTTTAATTAATACATTTTTATATATCTGCTGCAATTTTGAAGTTTTGATAGTTTATTTTATACCCAAAGCAAAGCAGGCTACTTCATTAATAACTCTGAGGGTAAATCATTGTATTTCTTTAAACTCAGCAACATGCTAATTCACACTTTACTTTTTCTTCTGGTGTCTACATATACCTACATTACTTTTTCACAGCGTTATTAATCATTCATTTAGCTGTTTTACTAGGTACAAGCATATCAGTTTCATTTGACATTTACTTAAAATCAAGTGGTAGAAAGATGGCTGTCTTCTGGGCTGCAATGCCATATAGTCTGGTAGGAGTTTACCAACACTTCAGAGATCCTTGCTACCTCCACCATCGGGATGATGAGTCATGATCACCCTGATGATGGAGGCAGTAAAGACCTCTGAAATGTAGGTAAACTTCTACCAGACCACATAGTACTACTACTGATAAAACAGTCATCTTCATACTAACTGCTGTGAGAATCTCAAATCCTACTTAAAAATGGTAAAATAATCAATAAAAATAACTAGAAATTCTGTATTTTACCTGAAGACAGTATGTTATTGAGGTATTCCAGGAAACCTTCTTCCTTGATATCCATGTCAGTAAATATGAATGTAGTGCCTTTCCCCTGAACACCACAGCTTCGATAAAGCAACTTCAAGTCCTCCAGAAAATTAGCTGAATTGTATGACCTTCAGTATAGAACAACTTCTTAGTACTTAATAAAAATAATGTAAGACATTTATTATCTAATCTATCCCCAGAATCTTCCTTGAGCAGTTTATAGTTATTCTGTCAATTAAGAAAATTTCAGCTTTTATGTTGCCAGTCATCTTGTTTCAGACGTCCATCATTAAATCCTACCCTCAACTAGTTACATCCTTTGCACTCTAATTATAAAAGGAAAACGTCAATATTATCCTCTCATATGCACCTGTTATCCCAACTGGTCTATTCCACAAGATTTAAAAACAAAACAAAACTTTTGTATGCATCTATTGTTTCTCTTACAATCATCCTACATGAGATAGCCTCAGATGTGGTCCAGGTCTGAGGCTAAGTCAACCCAGGAGCTAACAGACATGCTCTCTGTTATCTTCCCTTTTTTTTATCAGAAGACAGAAGCAGAATTCCACTTCCAGAACGTTGTAATTTTATTATTTTATAATCTAGAAATTGGACAAAGTCAAAAAGAATAATTTTACTCATTATAATGCACCATCATCAAAAACCTTAAAATTTTGCCAAGAAACAAATTCTTTCACAAACGTTACTATAGCAGTACCACAAAGATCAAAATATTTTACATGATTATTGGTAGTCACATGATCGGCAATTGTAAAAAGTATATAGAATCAGTGAGTAGGTCAGATTATATTGTTTTGCAGTAAATATTTAGTAATGTCACCACCATGGTTTAAGATATTATAATGTAACTGAAAGCAGCACTTTGGGAACTTGAAAGTGGCAGTACAAATAGACATGGATGAAAAATCTATTGCTTTGCACACTTTACTCCCTTTATGGTAGTATGGCAGGGGGCTATTAATTACAAATTATGTTATGTAGCATGTAATGTAATGTATGTCTCAACGACTATGAATTTATGCTCTTCTCCTCTTAAAAATTGAATATACTCATTAATTTTTATAATAAAAAAGTGTATTTTGAAGGTATGTCTCAACGACTATAAATTTATGCTCTTCTCCTCTTAAAAATTGAATATACTCATTAATTTTTATAATAAAAAAGTGTATTTTGAAATACAGAAAGATATTCCCTACTGTTCTATCAGCATTAAACAGAAATTCCTGTTTTTCCTGAATTCAATCATTACCGTGTCAGGGTAATCTGGAAGGTTTTGTAGCCAGCAATGAATGATGATAACTTGGTGAGTGACTGTTTTCCAGAGCCCCCAACACCAACTAACATCACATTTCCTCGTGGATGGCGAATCACTCGTGACACCTGAAAAGTAATATTATTTATGACTGTTTAAAATGCACACACTGAAAATGAAATTGCATCCACTCTGGAAATTGACATCCAATAGTTTTCTCTACTGCAGCATCAGTTATGTTTTGTAAATTTATTTTCTGGATGCTGGTATACATAATGAATAAAAACTGATAAATTTTAGATCAGATTGCATTGTTAAGCATTGTAATTAGAATTGGTTATTTTAAAAATTCCATAGTGTTATGAACATGAAAGCTACAGTAATTTATTAAGTTTAGTTTCATGGGCACAGTCATCACACACAATTTAAGAAATATACCTTCTAAAAGATAACACAAGGACAAATAGAAGTTCAATATTAGCATTAATGCTGAACATTATACATTAAAGCAGTTTCAAACAGTCATCACAGACTATGTGAAATTTGGAAAGTATACGGTATTCATAAGCTATTCATCAATAGCTTATGAATACCGTAATTTATTTGGTAGAGTGAATGTTAAGACACTGGAAATACAAAATTTCAACTGACAGATTTCATTACAAAATGTTCCTTAATGTACATCCTCTAATGGCTGAAAAATATATACCTGAAAAAATGTGTTCAGGGATGGTGATCAGAATCCAGTGGTTACTGATATGCAAACATACTGATAAATAGGTTTTCAGGTATGCCACTGTTGTTTATTTATGTCTGTTTCTTCTTAAACTACTGAATGAGAATGGATTTTTATGCATTTTTCTTAGATTGTATATAACTCAGTATCCCTATATTTTTTTAATTACAACAGAATTAAAAACCTTGATTTTATAGTCAGATAAATGCAGTAACTTGAGCAACTGAGAAACATGTCATTTGAGCTATGTAAAAATAAATAACTATTTATTCTGACCTTTACAATATGTAGCATGGCATCTGGAAAGAAGACAAGATCCATGCCAGCACCACGGACCATCTCATTAAATTGCAAAAGAAACATTTCCAGCCTGTCTCTCAAGTCATTCCAATTTGGAACTGGCTCATAAACTTTTGGCAACTCCATATCTGCATCTTCTCCCTCCTCACCTGTGGGCTCAGGTGCATCTCTATGTTTTTGGCAAACAAATCAATCAATCACCAAAGGAATACTTCTTCATAATGGCATAAGACATAATAAATATACATTATGTACATACATATGTGAACTCTCTACACACCTGTATGTCATGTACATGCACTATATATGTGTCATAGGCAACTGAGAAGCTATGAGGTTCACTGAGAAACATAATAGTCACACAACACAAATTTTCAAATACTTTCAGAAATAATTTATCGTGTATTTTTAATTTAAATGCCTTATTTTGACCACTAAATTGATTTAAACCAAAGGAAATGTAAGTTAGTAGAACATCTTCATACAACATTTATGCTGGCAAAGACTTATATTATATGTAAATTCTGTAACATAACCTTGAAGTTTGCACCAGAAATATGTTGGTATTTTTAAAAACACAAAAATATTTTATTTTCTTCCCCTCATTGCAAGGGTTTGAGAATAAAAATTTATGGAAATAAACACAAATTATGAACAGTTCATCTTTTCAGTTTAAAAGGTTAATGCGCCATGTCTTCTCACACTTCATATTGTTTACCTGTTAATAAAATCTCAGTTTCATCAGACATATGTTCTCTAACATGTCCAATAATTTGTTTCTGTTCTTGAGTAGCTTGCCAGGATCCTATTTGAATTTAAATCATATTAGACATACATTGATAAGCTCATATATATATTCTACCATTCATTCAAATTTCCTACAACTGTAAGTATAACAATGCCTAATGATTTAATTCTCAGTACCACCACTGATAATCATGCTGTTATTTGTCACCTTTCTTCCACCATATTCATAATTAATTAATGCGCATTCACTCTATTTCTTCCACCATTTCATAATTAATTAATGCGCATTCACTCCCACCATAATCACTAGCAGGATAATTACATTTTCACTGTTTTACTATCAGTCCCACCTATGAGCAGAAATATGTACTACAGCTATTGTTGACACAGCCACCTATTGGCAGACTCTTTGTGTTACCACTCTCTTACACAGAATGATTATATAAAGAAATAAATATGAAAGCTAATAGCACCTCATGAAATCAACAAACACATGGTTTGGTTCTGCCATCTTGCAGTACTCAGGTCCCAGAAGCTCAGTTACTACATCAAGTAATTCCCTGTCAAACCAGTCTTTGTCTGATGTAAGAGTGAACCTACAAAAACATATGGGATATAAGCACATAGAATTAAATAATAACCAAGAATTTTCAAAACAAATATGTTATTGTGGTTTTATATGTAATATAGTGCAGAATATTAACAAAAAGTGAATATACACACTTATAAGTTTAGTTCTCTGTGAATGCAATTGCCTTTTCTTGATAATAATGAGTTTAAGGTAGAAAGAATAAATCTTAAATAAATTTATTTTCACATTATTCAACTTTTAACAGATGCAACCAACATGTAAATTTGCAGATATCTGCTTATCGGTTCATACAAATAGGACTTAAAACTTCAAGTAATACCATTCTATCCTAGCTAACATGAATACCTTAAATTTGTAGGTCTATTCTATTTTATTAAAATTAATAATGCTGGGAGACAGCATGAAACTGTATTTTCAACATAATATTTACTGTATTTACACAAACATTTCTGGAATGCTGATAAAATCTTGTACCACAAATGTAACAGATTTGGTACCTGTCTGAAAAAACTCTAGAACACTCATGTTTCCAAAGCAGCATAAGAACAGCTTCATTTTCAATTACAGTGGACAATGTGCCAACCATGCCTTGCCATATACGGGACAAATCTCTCAGACTAAACACATAATGGAACTTTGCTGGTGTGGGCAAAAGATGTGCCTGTGGAAAAACAAGAGAAATACCAAAATGAGATCTAGATCTCTTGTCTCGTCTCTTTGCTTCTCTTCTCTTCTCTTCCATCCCTAAACAGTCACTGATATTATCTTCATCCTCAGTACTCTGTCCACATAAGCCTCTAAATAAAAAAACAGTGATTATACACACAAAACACAAAAAAGATTTTGGAAAGCATAGCTCATGTCACAATGTGTCTTACAAATTCCATCTTAGCCACTCACCAGGCACTTAAATCATTGTCCTTAAAAACATAATTTCTGAAGGGTGATTAACATGAATTCTGCCATTACACAATGGACAGCAGAGGTGGCTAGCTGAGTCTTCTGACAAAAGTAGAACTGCTGAGAACTATATGGTACCAATGTTATCATCTGATTTACGACTAAATAATGTTGTTGTGTGGATTTCTGACAAAAGTAGAATTGCTGAGAACTATACGGTACCAATGTTATCATCTGACTTACGACTAAATAATGTTGTTGTGTGGAAACAGTAATATCCTATGAGAGGAATAGTAGATCTACATAATACTTTGTATCCAGAACATGTTACAAATGCAGATATTATTTTGCATGCTGTACATGAATAGTTTATCCATTTGACAACACATTAATTGAAAATTTGTCTGTTTCTAATTTGAGTGCTTAAATTTTGTAAGACTCTATGTGAATTAACACATTTAGTTCACACATTTACACTGCTCTGTTTGTGACATCCATATTGATAAAATATTTTTGCAGAAGTAAGCACACAATAACACCTTTGGGCAAATACAAACATGAGAATAATTTATGATACTTACCCGGGTCCTCTGCCACAGCTGGCGAGTAAGTGGAATGATCTTCTCAATGAGATTACGAACTTCAGTGGTAAAGCCACGTTTGGCATTATAATGTCCCTCTCCAACCACCTTAAAGATCTTATCAATTGCTTCATCAACAGGAAGAGTGCAATTAAAAATACAAAACTGACGCTTGAGGCGCTCTGGAATATCATTGCGACCACCTCCTGCAAAGGTGTAAAACTGTGTTCCAAATGCATGTATTTTGTCATATATAGGAGTTTAAGAAATACTCTCTTTGGAGACGTGTGTAATCTTACCAGTAGAGAGGGATTAAGAGACGTAATGTATAATATAAAGCATCATTCCCCTATGCTAACAGCATCTTCATGAACAACTCCATTTTCATAACTGAGGTGCTGGTAATTGTATCGAAATATAAAATGTAAAATTCTTTTTAGATTTGTTTTATTATTTGTAAGACAAATATTACAGACTATCTTATCCCTTAATATGCAAAATTAAACTTTCCTGAATATATAATACGGCTAATAGTGTTCAATGAATCATTATGTTTCCATTACATCAGTATGGTGTAGAAAATGTAGCTGTGATCATTATAATATTTTAAAGGTCTATTCATCTATTATTTTTGTATTTTATACCTGGTTGTCCCATAGCAGCCATAAACTGGACACCAACAATTGTAATGAATTCTCCAGGCTTTTCAAGACTGTAGAACCCTTTCATATCCATGGTTTGGCGTACTATTTCATTAGTCACCTGATCCCCCCATTCATTTATCTCAGGTAGGTTCACATCATCAATAAACACCATCATCTTCTTCCCACCTGGTGGTCCAAATGTATTACCCATGCGCTTTTCAACATAACTTTCAATAGTTTTCTGAAAAGTGCCAGACATAACTGTGACTAATTAACAGCCCAATTTGCCACATTTGTACTGCTTTTGCATCAGGTAAAAAGTCATTACAACATACATTATAACATTATTAGTTACGTTAAGTATTGCTGTTTCCTTATCCAGATTTTTATGTACATATGTCTTATTTCATTATTGTAAATTTAATAACTGCAAAATTGTGAATGTGATGAAAACAAACTGAGTTTCCTAGTCATATATTTATAATTAATTTAAAGTTGTTCAATTCCATAAACAAAATGCAAATACCTGGAATTGTAGGGGGCTGGTAGCAGATGAGAAGTTGAAGGAGCGTCCCATGTAGATCTCAACATTGGCCTTCTTCATGTAAGCTTTCATCATAACAGTTTTCCCAGAGCCTTGCTCACCAATAAGAAGCACAGCTCGTTCCTGCTTTGCAACTGTGTCAATCAAGTAATTGATCCTCACATTATCCACAATGGGCACCAAAATGCTACTATAGTCAGGTGTACTGTTCTCTGGATAAACATATGTGTCCATCATCGTATTCCAATGCTCCCATTTACCTAAAACAATATAAACCTTCATCACAATAATCAATTAAGAAAAAAACTGTTCTGGTTTATAGTTCTTCAAACTATGATTACATGCTTCCTTAAAAAATTCCTGTGTTTTCTTATAGACTAACTTCATCACTACTGTATAAAATAATTTATATTTTACCCCATACCATTTCCTGAATGGATACATCAGTTGAAAACGTAGTGAGATTATTTTGGTTTAAAAAAGAATTAGAATAGTATTCAACCCCATTTTAAAGCACTACATATTTATAGGGTTCCTCAATCATCTGTCTGAGACACGTGTACAATCAATACATATTTCAATATGTAATACTGTCGCATAAAATGTTTAGACACTGAATCCTCACCTTGCTGACTGACAACGTAGTCAAATACAACTGCATCTGGTGACTGATTAGACTTGGGCAAATCAAGCACAGAGGCCAGTTTGTCATGCAGGAAATCACTAAATTTTTTGCGATCACCAATATCCAAAAAAGCTCCCATGCTCCAAACCAGTGAAAACACATATAATCGATGAAGATGTTGAGGACTCAGCCAACGTGGCACTGAGACTGGCCTATCCTGGCCATCCTCACATCCCTCCTCATCTAGCTCTGTTTCCTTCTCTGATGGTGCAGTCCCTTCAACAACATCTTCTACATCTGCTGACTGCACTGGCACAAGTCCTTCCAGAAGTTTCAGCATCTAAACAAAAGGAGCAGATGAGATTTCAGGTTCTCACAGCAGTAAGTATAAAAATAGCTGTCTTCTTAGTTGTGCTGTGTAAGCTGGTAGAAGTTTACTGATGTTTCAGAGGTGCTTGCTGCCTCCATCATCAGGGTGATATTTTGAGCATGTAAACCAAGATGTAACACAGATGTGTATCTAGGAGATACAAATTGAGAATCTTTGCTGAGGAGCAAGCAACTAAGGTTTTTTTATACTTTAACCTAATACCAGGACAGTACCTTCAAATATGCCATGATTACTTTCTTTTCTGCTCACTAATCATGATCATACCGAAACCTCATTTAATACTGTATAATTTCCGCAATTGAAGAAGTGCCATTAAATAACCTAAGAATTTATCAAACAAGTTACAAGAATTTTATTATACCTGACATATAATGTTGGCTTGCAACATCTTCATGGATAAACAAAGATTCTGCGTACTCCAATTATACATGATGCTAAAGGAGTCATTGAAAAGTTTTTGAAAAACTTCCTTTTCTCTTGGGCTTCTTGATTTAAGCCATGCACTAACGACCGGTTTCCAGTCAAGTCCAGAAGAACTCATATATACCTACAAGAACAACAAATGTTTTAACAATGTTAAAATACTTTTAACATATACTATGCACTAGAATGCAACAGAATATGCTTTGCAATAACCATGCCATTCCTGGAAACAGTTGCTGGAGAAGCATTGTCAATGTTATGGGGTTCAAAGATGATCTTGCAGGTAGGAGCCATGGAAAGCCTGTCACCATTAGCCAGGGTCAGAGTTTTGTTGTCATCTAGCACTGAATTCAGGTTTTCTATCCAGATACTGTCCACAGGCCCATCCAGCACTAGCCAGACATGCTCTCCTGCAACACATAATTTAATATTGACTAGTTTAGTAGTTCAGTACTAACTGTTAATATTTCAAAAAATAATCTTTATTAGATTTTCAACAGTGTATCTGGTACTAAGAAAGAGAAAGTGCCAGGAAGATGAAATTACAACATGAGGAACTTAATAATTTTGTACACACTGTCTAATATTCTAAGGGTAATACAATTAAGGAGAATTAAATGAGCAGCACAAGCAATGTAAAAGAGGGAAAACAGAGATGCATATCAAGCTTTGGATAGAAAAACTAAAGGGAAGACACTGCTAGAGAAACACAGGTACAGATAGATGGATAATAACATATCAAATCACCTTTCTTCAATTTGAGTGTCTTTCTCCATAGAGCAGAGAAAATTCCATCAGTCCAATCATTAGTGGCCACATCAAGTCTCCCAAACATTTGAGACGCAGTAATAGCTTTTGGGTTCATCCTCATCTCCCTATAAGACAAAGACATAATGCATGTGTTGCTGTTGGCCTTAATGATATGTGGATTTGTAGTTAGACACCAATGATCTGAATGAACACACTGCCTTCAGGCCTGAAGACAGAGACACTATGTTACCCTTAAACAATGCTTCCTACCTATACCAACAGTGACATCTTTGTTGCTGTGAGATCCTCAAATATCATTCAACATTACATGTTATGGTACAATAAGTTCCCACACAAGAGCATCAACATCACACTTAAAGAAAAGTTTTAGGAAATTATGAAAGGCTAAAAAGTAACTACCATAAAAATGAAACTGAATTTACAAAATTTGTAATGAACATGCATGATATAAAGGAACACTTGCCTGTGATAGTCACCACACACTGTAAGTGCTTTCATTAAAGTATGTATACATGTTGTCTTTCCTGCACCAGCTGGTCCTAGTGTCATAATACCATGACGCACACGCTGTGTCTCATACAACTGCAAAAATAAGTAAAGATTTCAAGGAGAAGAGAAAATATTGGAAATTCATCATGGCCCACATAACAAACAAAAGAATTCTATTTCTTAAAACTTCCACTTAACAAACCTGGGGATATCCAAATGGATTCTTGGGAGTTCTTTATATAGAGGTTAACATCTGACACATAAAAACTCTTTTCAATGGCAGGTCGTGAGTCTGAGCAGTGGTAGTGCTGCGCAAGGGGGTTAAAATCAGAATAGCATTTCAACACATAAAAATATAAATAAATGAAAAGTAAATTTACATAAGGAGAAAACCAATACGTGCTTGACAATGTTTTAACTATTTGTAAGCCTGGAAGAGGGCGGCCATGATTTTTTACATCATTTTTCACTCAAAGACAATTTAGAAAAAGTAGTTTGCTGTAACTATGATACACTTCCTTTGCTCATTATTATTATCAGAACAAAAAATAGTCAGCACACAGAATTATTTAACACTCATTAACAATAACCACGAAACAGCTTGTGATACAGACCCCAGTCAAAAACACACGTGGTACTTGGCAAGGGTGTTTACTATAACTCGGCTGGGGGGGACTGCAGCTCCAATACACGCTGTACCAGTGAACTGCCCCTCACTCCACTGCCCGCCGCGATCTCCACATTTCCCCAGCTAGCAGCGCTGAAAATCTAGCATTTTTGTCTATATTGCTTTATATCCAATATCTAAATGGTATATACTACATCCATTCTGTTTGCACTCATCGCCCATGGACTTACTATCAGTTCAGCTGATTAGTGGCTAATGACAACGAAAGGGGCAATTTTAAAACAATGATATAGAGGATTAAGTGCTAAAAATTATATAAACACAAAAAATAATTTTTTCAATTTTTGAAAAATTATAGGGGATGCTGCAGCTCTGCGGCCCCTAAGGACGGGCCGCCACTGTAACCTAACCTAACCTAACCCAAAACAACTCAGCCAATCCAATGTAACTTATCCAATTCAAACTTAAACGAACCCAAAATAACTGACCCGTACAGGATCAATTCCACCACAGCTTAAGGATTTCCACATAACTTTTCAGATCTTCTCCAGCACTTCTCCATGACCAATGAAATTCCACATAAACTATCCAGGACTTGTCCTACACCACTCTAGTATATATCCAATATTTCTCCAGATCTTCTTCAGCACTTCTCCTGGATCTCTCCAGCACTTCCCCATGACCAATGAAATTCTGCATAAATGATCCAGAACTTGTCCTACACCACTCTAGGATATATCCAAAAAATTTCCAGGACTTCTCCAGGATTTCTCCAGCACTTCTCCTTGAACCACCCAGAGGCAGAGCAAGTCCAGCAGCTGGTAGACTGACTAAATTTAAAACTAGCTGGTGGATTGATTGAATTACTACCAGGTTGTATTGCATTGTAGCTAGCTGAACTTTGTGACTGAATTACTGGTCTGATAATTAGGTGACTATCTGACTAAATGACATGATAGCTGAATGAAGGTACCTTCTGGTATGTTTTGCCGTGTAGCATCGTAGACATTTACCGACGGTTCAGAGTTGCTTATTGTGCCTGCATAATCAGATTGATGAGACCCTGATGATAGAGGTAGTAAGCGATCCTGAAATGTCGGCCAATATCTATGCGACTGTACGGCGTAACATTTCAGAAGACAGTCACCTTCATGTTAACGTTTAATGTTGCGTTAAATATGATACATAAAAATGAACCTTTAGGAGCAGATTACAATAAATACTCCAGGGTAAGGTGATGGAAATTCTAACCAAAAGTTTCATATGACTCAAGCTACTGTTATCTTGTATAAGATAGCCATATGAGAAGTTGAGCTAAAATGCTCAGTAAGTACTGTCTTTATTTGGTTAAAATTTATTTTCAGCCCTACCTGGATCAGTTTCAGCACCCAAGGAGGGTGATACACAAGTCCAGACTCTTCTACCTGCTGTTCAATAGCTGCTTCTAGCTCAGGATAACCAGTTTTTTCTAGTACTTGATTTGGGAACAGATCTGATACCAGTGACATGAACAGTGGCTCATCCTCATCTATATAAAGAAAAATCCTAATTTTAATAAATATTAAAATCAGATTAAATAAAATGTTAACATGTATGGAATTTTCAAACTAACTACAATATGTCTACACCTTCAGTAAGACAAATTATGCCAATATTTATCTCATTTCTTTTGTGGAAAATGGTCAGCTTACATACCAATGAGCTTGGATAGGTTCATATCACGAAGAACCCTCATCACAATGGTGCTCTCACTGTCTTTGGAATTGACTCTCTTGGCAGCCCCCAAAGTACGAAGCACAGATAGTATATTTCGCAGACCAAAATCATAGTGAACCTGGAATATCAGAAAGAAAAATTACATCTGGTATATTGTATTGAAACTGTATACTTCATCTGCTTATTTACAATTCTGTTATCATCCTTGGCCACCAATTACCCATTCTATATACATGATTATTTAATATCTTCATATATGAGATAATCTCTTCAACTAGCATATCCCTCCATTATGAGTTGCATTCTAACCAACCCAAATTCACAAAAATTATAGGTTTATGGAAAAATATGTAATTTCATTTAATTTTTTGCACAACTCAAATGTTTCTGAATGTAATTGTATCACAGAACTCAAGTTCATAAAGATCAATGAAATTATAAAATGTACAGCTTTGGACAAATTAGAGCAAATTCCTCTCTGTTTGAACCCTTTCTTTGACAGTGAAATAACAGTCTGATTTCCTTTAATAACAAGCACCTCATCCAACAAGGATTTTACCCCCAACATTGTCCATTATATGACTCACTTGTTTGGTGAGCTGCTCCTCACACAGTTTGTACAATGTATAAAATTTGCGAGCCAATGTAATGTTCTCCAGAAATCCACAGCTTGCAAGTTTAACTCTAATAATAATCTGGCGATCAGGAACCATCATGGCTACTGTTCGAAACTGTATCTTCAAATTCTCAGGTAGCTCCTTTCGTCCAGCATAGCCAGGATTCTAAACAAAAGAAGTGTCACAAAGCTTAATATAAACTATGTTTTCACAGAAAAATTCATTAAATAAGGATGTTATCAATGGCTATGAAAATTTTTAATAAAAATTATACTGAATGTTGCTGCTGAGTGATTAGCACTTCTGCTAAGGAATGGGCTTTGAACTAATATGATTATGCTATTACCATTGTAATAAAAATACCAAATTCAGGACACATATTAACTACATCGCCATCAGTGAAAGTGAACTGTAGCCTCTTCTCTTTGTGTGCATTCAGAATTACAGCAACCTGTTGGGCTGCCACTGACAGCACTGGTAATTCTATGCGGTTGAACTCATCAAAACAGCCCCATGACCCCGACTGTGCCAAGCCTGAAAAGGTAACAGTGGTTTAACAACAATAAGACACACAACCAAGCTGCCTCATATCACATGAATTGCAGGCTTTAAGATGCATGAAACTTGTCTACATCATTTCATTTTAAAGTAGTTTTTACTGAAAAAGAAACTTTCACTGCTGTAGAAAATGATATTTCACAGTGCTCTGGTAGATTTCTTCCTATCACCTAACCATAAACAACACTCAGATGAAACATAAAAATCTGTATTCAATGTTGGTCTCCTGTATAGTGACACCATGTGGACTTGTAAGTGGATACCAACATGTTCCACATAGTATTCCTACCCAGAAGACCAACATCAATATCTTCACCACCATAAGAACCTCAAATCTCATTTATATTCAAGTTTGTGAAAGTGGAAGTGAGCCTATGCATATACATGCACAAGTGTGTGTGTGCACGTGTGCGAGCACACACACAACATGCATACAAACAAATCCAAATTTTAACTAAAAAAGAGATTTACATGGAAAATATGTATCCAAAAGATATTTGCCAAGGATTTAATCTAATGTTTCCCACCTTTGTAAATGCGACCCAAGCCTCTGTAGTCCATCTGATCTGAGCAATTGAATACCACAACGTACTTTCCTAGAGTCTTGCCCATATCTTTCACAGTCTCTGTTTTTCCTGTACCTGCAGGACCACATGGAGAACCTCCCATGCTCATGGCCAACGCT
Organism: Zootermopsis nevadensis; assembly: GCF_000696155.1. Next base: position 157,991 of record NW_019059679.1, read on the forward strand.
TGTGCCAGAGTAATGTAGCACCTGTATAATATTTTTCACTGTTAAATTCATACTCCTTATCATATGAATGCAGTGGTTAACAGCTCACTGATTCTACTTTTAATGAACTATTTTCTTTTGTTACAAACATGAACAAATATCATGAATATATGTTACAATGGCAGAGGACCTGATAACTACATTTAAGATACTGGCTTTGTGCTAAACAGGTTCAAGACTTGGCCAAACCAAATATTGTTGAAATTATCTTGAAATATTGAAAATTATTCCACTGAAAATTTTTGTTCAAATAAATTTAAATTATAAAATGTTAAGTTTGTTAATATGAAAAGCTAATTGTTACCCTTCCAGCACAAAATCATGGTTTTAATTAAAAATAAGTTAAATATATCAAGATATCCGTCTTCTGGGTTCTTGCGCTGTGTAGTCTGGTCGATGTTAACCAACGTTACAGAGGTCATACTGCCTCCGTCAACAATCTGCTAGCATGTAACAGTGACTATTTCAGACAGCCCAAACATTTAATTGTATCATTCTCACTTCATTTGACAAATACCACAAACATATAAACTATAAATAGTCTTAAAAGTTGGTAATTTATTGCATTAAATCAAATATATTACACTTTTCAAATACAGAAATTTAATTCAAAATGTGTACGGAGAATAGGTGAATGAAAAATTGCCTAGAAAGAACTGAACTTTAAACTGGAGAATGAACTCAGAGGAACAGATAGACATATGGACCAACTTGGGTGTGAGCCAGGCCTCTGTGGTAAGAAGCCAGTGACTAGCCACCTGAGCTACAGCATGGACTACATACATCTCCAGTCAATATTTTCAATTTAAACATTCCTTCAAACTGCATAGTACTAGGATAACATTCATACCTGTCTGTGAGTGGTGTGATCACAAGACGTTCTGTGCAACCAAGGTACTCGTTTTGATATGTGAATGTCACATCTGTTATGGCAATCAGAGTCTTGTCCAAGTCCTCTTTAAAGTAAAATCGACACTGCTTTAGCCATTCAAAGTCATTTACTGATCGGATATTCAATCGAACCTGTAATTAAATTTTTGTGGTGAATGCTGCCCCAATTAAAGTGTTTGTTTTGAGCAAGTATCACCTACTTCAGATGATATATTCAAGACTTGAAAGATCCACTCATACACTCAACCATTTGTTTAGGCTAATTAATTTTGTTCATCCTGATTTCAAGAGCTTGCATTGTTGGAAGTGGGCTGTATTGCCAATGTTTCAGAAGAACTCAACCTACTTTCACACAGTGTAAACAATGAAAAGCAGGACCATCATAAGTAATGAATCACTGTGAAAAGTTTTTTTAAATCAATTATGCAAATTAATTGTATTAACTGTAAAGCACAACCTTCCCAAAATCATTTAATATCAGGTATCAAAGTTGCATAAACTTAAATTTTAATCACAACACCTCTGCTGTATATGCTGTATATTTCTCAGGAAATTAAAAAATTATTTAGGTATGAACAAAGGAAGTTTCTTACTAATATATCAAAAATATCCCTCTGGTGAACATGAATGGTAATGAGAGTTTCAAATTTGGTGCGTTCAATTTTTGTGAGGTCTCTGGTTGTCTGATCAATGAGTGTGTTCAGCAATTCTAGAAACTTGTTGTTAGTTTCAGACATAATCTTCTTGTCTGCTCGAGCTTGTATCAGAGCAGCTTCTCCATCCCGAGTCCAAACCATCTGAATGCCCAGAATGCCAACCTAAAATTAAGGTTCAAAAACATAATTTCATTTTAGAAGTGCCTATTGAAATCTTGGTTATCTGTAAAAATGTTATGTTAGTAGTAACTTATATATATGTGTGTGTGTGTGCATGAAAAGATTCTAATCAGTCTGAAATGAATAAATTATCCATTCTCCACCGTCACATAATAAAATAACTAATTTTATTTGTAACAAATTAATAACTAAATAACAGAAGCCACTGATTGCACTGTGTTGAAAACTTTATATACTTTTTTAAGTGAATTCACCTGAGCAGGCATTTTATCAAGGAATGATAAGAGGCTGAAGTTCATATCATTGATCATAATAAAAGCTTGTCTGATGATTGCATGTAGAGACTGCTGAGATGTTTGTAACAGGGAGGTCAGCCATGTCTCCACACTGCCTTCAGCACGCACTGCCCGCTCCAACTGTCAACAGAAGAGACCATATTAATAAAATATCATGCAGTGCTTTTAAGTATGTCCAGAAATTATAATAGAACATAATCATTTGCAAATAATTCTATATAAAATTGGTGTATTACTTCTTTGTCTAGAAATATTCTTGCCTAACTTTAATTACCTACATGATCCAAGTCTGCAGAAAATGTAACAGCAAAGTATTTCTACTCAAAATTGTTGCTTTAATCATTAGGCAGAATATTATCTACATTCAATTTCAGTACTTCAATGCAAAAATATACATAATATTCTAATGTCAAATTCAGAATGTTTGGTATTTGCAACAAAAGTTGCAACCTGCTGCACATATTCATCTCATAAGTACATTTAATGATAAAACTTGCATGGATGAAAAGTAAAAGATACACTGAGTTAAATGTCATTTTAATTTAATGATAAGTATCAGAACACCAGACAAAAAGATATGACATTTAGCAGAAAGAATGCTTCCAGAGCTAATTAATATACATTGGAAAACATGGAATTTAAAACATTATTCAGTGGTAAATGACATTTATCAATATTTATCTCAACTTTTAACTGCAAGACCTTGCACCTTAAAATTCCTTAACATATCACATGTAACTGCAATATGTTAAAGATTAATTTATACTTATGTGTAGTAACATTGCCTTCTGGCAATACAATTTACAATACAATACAAGCCAACAAATTACGGACTCACCTGAATGGACTCTCCCTCTGATGAAATTATTGCCGTCATCTTGTTGTACTCAACATCATGGAACTTTACAAAGCGAGTATTGTCAAAGATGGATAGCAAGTGGTTTTGAATTGTATGTGAATCTGAAGCTTGACCTAGTATTTCCAGTAATGCAGGATCAGACACAAAGAAGAACCTAGGAAACATCATACGTTTCTTTTCAAGATATCTGAAATAAATCAAATTAAAAATTATACATTACAAATACAGTAAAACCTCTATGTAACAAAATAAATGTCATGATTGGTGAGCAGATATAGGTTTGATAGGAGGTGTAGTTCATAGACTATTCCAAGGACTATCTCAGAATTTGCCTATTTGCCATAATTAGGATAACTAATAATCAGCAGAGATGCAAATTATGTATCTAGTTAGTACATGTCTAGAATGTTATCACTACCATGAACCTACTCATTTTGCAACACTTACCCACTGAGAGATTTCTGACACAGTTCTAATTGCTCTTGTAAGTGAGGAAGCAATTGTTTAAGCAAATCATCACCAACACAACAAGACACAACACCTGGCGTCTCATGGGCTCGTTGCATAATCTTCTGCCATGACTTGTCAATCTTGCTAAATCTGATCAAACATACAACAGTTATTGTTATAGCATAAACTGAAATTAAAAATATTCTCTCACCACATACCTTTCAGAAATTTCAAAATTAGCCTCAATTGACTGTTTCCTAATGTTATTTTTCAGTGCCAAACTTTCTGGTGTATTATACACATTTATTCCCTCAAAATGTGTCCTAAGATTACCCTGCACCATTCTGCATCATTATGATGTGTCTTATCCAAGCCAAAAATGGGGGCATGTTTTAAAATAAAGCAGTTTTCATTGCTGCTTTAACTGATAAAGACAGACATATATGTGGACAGATTGGACTAATAGGAAAGTTCATGCCACATGAGAAATTATTTAAAATAGAGAAAATAAAGCATGACAAAAATTTACAGATTCTTGAGAAATTTCTGAACACATTTATTTGTTCTTAACTATATTTTGGGAGTATGACATGCTAGTATAAATTAAAATACTTCACATATCTCTATAGACCTAATCTGATAATCACAGTTAAAACAGAATGATGTGCACTGAGAGATTAAACCCTACAGGCTGCATGGATATGCAATTTCAACTCATTCTACACATTACCATTGTATTTACATATTCAAAATCTTTCAGTGAGTCAATCCCTTATTCAAATAAAATGATTAAGTCTTAACGACTGTAATGATTCAACAAGCAAGTAAAAATAATCACTATTACTTCTGAAGTATGTAAAAGACATAAGGTCAATAATATAATTGAAGAGATTACTGTATACGAGGCATGTTAAACTGATCCTGCAGGATGCATGCAGCCCTCATCAATGTTTTAAGTGGCCAAACTCACTTCTCAAGTTATACACTATGGGCAAACCCAAACGTCCAAATTATGATAAAATTTAAGTTATAAATGCATGCCAAGGATCTACTTGTGTTCCACAATTTTATAATTCAAATGAATAAACTGAAAATTTGTTTGAATGAAATTCATATATGAGAACGTATAGGAATAAACTTTGAATCTTAATCTCAAGCTTGGACTCAGAAAAAGCAGGCAATTGTAATTTTTCCTACCCGTGTTATGGCCACCATAACAGTTACCTATTTTTAAGCAGCCCTTAGTGGTCACCAAGTTTGACAACCTGCTGTATAACATATGGGGAAAGACTGAAAGATCATATAAACAGAATGGAAGAAGAATGGTATCAGAACACATCATGCAATTATGAACCTAAATGGTAAAGACAAAAAGACAAAGGGGACTGTGAAAAGATTATTTTGGTACAGGCATTAAAATTTTTAATTTGAGAACTCAAGAAAAAGATGAAAAAGTTACCTTTTAGCCTCCTTGGGCAGCTGTTTGGCAATGTCACCACCCACAAATACTGCTTCCAAATACACCCACAGATTCTGTACAAGAAGCCAACGCTCCAAAATCTCATTAGTGTTTCCCAGATCTGTCACCCATTGCTGTATTTGCTTGCGGAAAGGTGGATTGTATCTGATGCATAACAATCATGCACAGTTAATTACAGCATCAGTACTATGTTCATCCATTATCATTTTTCTAAAATATATTAACCTTATCATACCAACATTAAATTTTCATTGTAGATGTTCATGGTCCAGTTACATTGAGGAATTCCTTCAATATAATCATAATTCAGCATGCAGACACATGGCATATAAGGTATTTCAAGAATACAGTTCATATTCCCTGATAGAGTACACTGGGCTGTTAGAGATCTTCATGTTAAGTACCTGTTATTGTTGTCACATTTCAACTAAAACTGAAACATGTCTACAAATTTTAACATATCTCCCCAATATCAAATTTAGCTTTTGTGATTCTTGAATTGATGGGAGGATAATCTCAGGCGGGATCTATGGGAGATAGGAGTTGAAGGAAACTGGATTTTTTGGCCCAGGACAGGGTCCGGTGGAGGGCTTTGGTTAATTCGGTGATGAACCTTCGGGTTCGGTAAGCCATCTAGTTAGTTAGTTAAATTCTTGAATTGTTACTGATGGAAAGACAAATATGTAGTGCAGATGTAAATTGCATGCATTTTACTTGGAACTCTGCAGGGAAACGACACCTAGAGAGACCTAGAAATCATGAGAGGATAATAATAAAGTGGATCTTAGAGAAATAGGGTGTGAGTAGTGAGTGTGTGACTAGGTTAATTTTGCTGTAGACAGGAGCCAGTTGCAGGCTCTTGTGAATACATTAATTAAACTTCAGATTCCATAAAAAGTGGGGAATTTCTTCACCAGCTTAGCAAGTATTATCTTCTCAATAAGGAGTTTGCTCCATGAAGTTTGTTAGTTGGTGAGTTAGGCATTCATACTTAGAGAACATAAAATAGAATACCTGTTTGACATAAGTGAACCAAGTATCATCAGGCTGTCCTCGAGTTGACTAATGGTCTCAGCAGTGGTGTCACCTCTAAGCAACAGTTCTCCTCTGTTATTAAATGTCTGGAATGTCAACTCATGAATAGTCCATTCGTTAGTCACTTGTCTCAGTTTTGCCTCTATGTCCTTCTCCTTCATGGCTGAGATACAGATATCCTATAAACAAAGACACAAAATAGTACCCAACTTAGAAGACAAGTCATGATCTTGCAGATAGTATATATTAAATAAATTCTTACCACAGCAGATTTCTGATCAGATATTTCAGTTGAGGTATCAGCACTCCTATATTATATTCAAAAAGTTTTAGAATCAGTTCTCAGTCTATAGGCCAGCTATCTTAAATTGTGAGATTTAGGTTTTCGTGGTGGCAAGTATGAAGATGGCTGTCGTCTGGGTTGTTGCACCATATGGCCTGATAAAAAATTACAAAAGTTTCAGAAATGATGGAGGCAGCAAACACCTCTGAAATGTCAGTAAACTTCTACCAGACATCTTCATATTCACTTATGTGAGAACCTGAAATCTCACAAAATGTTAAATAATTGTTTTTTTCCAATTCACATATGCATTTCATTAAGCTTACAAGTTTACTGTAAAGATTCTCCATGTGGAAGCTTTTTCAACATAAAGGACAGACACAGTAGCACTGGTTTACCTCAATATCTTCTTTGTATTTCAGCAATGGAGCTTCAAGTATGTTCTTCAGGCAGAAGTTTTCACTTTCCAAATCAAAGTTATGCTTCAGCACCTCCATAATTCGCTGCCAGTGGCGTGGTTTCATTGCCTTGTTAGCCATCAGTTCCAACAGTGGACACATATCATTGAAGTCATCCACTGTCCGCTTGAGAGCATGGAATGCTGGCCATTCTTTCAAAGCTTTCGGCAGCTTTCGACACCTGTAAGTTCATTTGGGCCACATATGAAATATTTTATATACAGTAAAAACATAAAAGTTAATGACACTCAGGCTCTCTCTCAAAGGGAAGAATATAGACTGATGATATCTGAAAACAAAATACTGGAAAGAATATTTGGAGCTAAGAGACAGGACTAAAATACAAAGAAAATATCAAAAGAAATGACTGAAACATTTGGAAAGAATGCCTGAAAATTAAATACCAAACTTGCTTTATCAACATAAAGTGAATGGTAGAAGATGCCAGGGATGCTGGAAAAAAGATTGAAAAACTCTATTAATCCTTATAACAGGCAAAAGCAAAGAGTTTAGTCCTTGGCAATGTAGAGAGACAAAATAAAAGTATGATAGACAAAATTACACATGAATATTTGATGTAGTCATCATGACAAATTCTCGTGGTTATCCTCAGTCTCTACAACTTAATAAGAAAACAGTGTGTTAAAATAGGCCAATCCATTGTCACAGTGTAACTTTCATGTTTTTCCAAATGTACAAAACAAACCCTACAACATACCTATTCTGGAACTCCATCAGTTCATTGTTGATATCTTCAATGTTGACTTCAACCCAAGGAATGTCATAGTAACTACTCACACGATCAATTACATCATTATATAATTTGTATAATTTCTGAAGCAGATTCAGTTCCTTGCGGATTGTGCCTAATTCAGGGTAGTCTGTTTGGGGCATTCCAAACAGCTCCTCTCCACTCTGATACATTTGCAGTTTACGCCACATGCCATCAAACTGATTCTGAAAGAATAAACATATTTGTGATATGCCTAAGATTATTTTTAATGCAGCAAGTGGCAAGAAATACTTGCTTTTTTATTAGAGTAAACTGCAAACCTGCTATTATGTTATTCTTCAATACTATTTTGGGAATTATATATTCAGAATCCATAAATATAAGTATTTATTCTCTGACATCTTATTTATAAAAGAAAAGCAACTACTAAATGTATAATAATTATAATATTGAATTCATCAAACAGGTTGCCACAGTAAGAAGTGACTGTGCCATATCTCAGATAGTTTGTCACCAGTTTCTCAGTGCACAGGCCTGGGTCCATACCCTGGCCCATTACTAGCACACAGAGACAGTCACACTCTATTTAGTAGAAAAGTAAACAATAATAAAACTGTAAAATAAATGCCAATAAAGACAACAGCCCCCTTTCTATAACATACCAAGATTAATGACAAGCACAATACATCCTGAAGACAAATCCAAAGGTTCACTGTGGTATTCTGAGTTGCAATACCATGCTGTTACCAAAATTTTGGAGGAATGTATTGTTATTGTCTCCATCTTTATGGCCTAAGTAATGGAGGCAAAATGTTTCTCACCACCTTGAGAACCTTAAATAAACAGTTCTACCACTACACCTATCTGGCAGACATAAAAGAAAGTGGTTTTTACTGCATAATCATGAAAAGAAAAATATTATGAGGACAGTAGTATGAAGTGTCTCAACAAATGTAAACCCTACCTGGAAGAGTAACAGTCTGTCAGAGGCTTCACGTGGGGTAAGACCAGGTATCATTGGGCCAGAAGTACGATAATCATGACAATACTGAACAGTATCACAGTGGAAGATCTCTAAGTTATGACAGAGGTCTTCTGCAAAGTGTGGCTGCAGGGATAGAAGCAGACAATTGGTCTCTGTAGCACGTACGATCAACTGCTGCCATGTGTAATGCAAATTGTCCACCTGCTCCAAGTCTTCCCTGTCCACAGGCAGCTCATATCTTGTTACAACATTGAAAGCCTCCTGAAACAATCCACTGGTAGTTTACTTTAAAGCCCTGGCTATGTATTACATTCAGGTAATGTTTTTGGATTCCATCATTGGCATAAAATAAGCTCCAGAAAAATGTAATAGTTCCATAATAATGCCGATAATTTAAACTTGGTATAAAAATCATGCTAACAGAGACTTTCTGACCATTGTACTTATTAATTTCCTGACATTAATAATAATACAAAGTTGACAGCCATGCAAATGTCTAAGGCAAGGAGCAACGTAGAGACCAGAAATTGCTTTTATTTCAATGTAAAACAAAACATGACATGTTTGATGGTAATAACTAATGAACCAGTGGAGCTAGGAGTGTACAATTCTGTGTGGAGATCATATAGAAACACAAATTCTGTGTGAAACATTTGTTTAAATGTTAAAAAATATAAACATGGCTAAGTTAAAAAATTTTGAGGTTATGTCTCATAAACTGATTGTATTCGGAATCTGTACTATGGTAGAGGAAATTATGCATAGAACGGATCACCAAGCTGTATGAATATTACTATACAGTTCTTTCTAGTAACATATTATGAGGTATTTTATGGAAAGTTGATATCCTAAGTTCTTCAGAAAACTTCCAGTTTTCATGAATTTAATTCTTAAACATTATAAACCATGATTTTGCAAAAATAATGGATTTTCAACCAGATATGTAATTTTAAATTTTTTTGAAGATGGTAAAACCTATCAATCAGTCAAGATTCCTTGTCAAAGAAACTATTCCTTTATGATAATATTAAAACAAAAACAATTTTGGAAAATTTTAAAGTCTGAAGTTAACTATGTGCTTTATGTTAACCTAATACAATATTCTGAGTGCATTTCAACATGAAATTTATAGTCTTATAAAAATTGTAAGAAATAAATGATCAGGTAGAATTAGAATTTGTCAAAAACTAAGAAGACACAACATATGGGTTATGTACCTCAATAGGATCTATCTTCAATTCCATATCTACTTCCTGTTCCCGTATCTTCTTCAAAGTGTCCATCACCATTCGTACATCATCAAGATCTCTGATTGGGCGCTCAAGTTTACGATCCATTTCGTTTATTACTGCATACACATAATCCATCTCACGGCGATACTTCTTCTTCAGCACCTGGCCAATGCGATGTGTGCATGTTTTTATTTCTGTCAGCAGTCCAAACTTGAGACGTTCTGTGCAAATGCAACATCTTTTAGTATGCATTCCTTATTACAGAACTACTAATTTCTATCATTATATCCAGAATTCCAGAGATATGTATGCTGAATTCATCAATGGTAAGATTAAACAACTCCCCTGTCAAATATTGTCACAAAGGATGAAATGTTTTAAATTTCCCACTGATTTATAAATACCAGAATCTAGTCAAAACCAAAACATAATGAAATTTGATAATGAAATAATACTCTGTACACTCTACTCTGTTTATAATACTGTTAGCATAATACTTTACATGACAAGAGTTAGTGTAAATAATTTACTTCTGACCTGCAGAGACAACAAGGCATCTACCAAAAAGATGCTGATCAGGTTCAGTAGTAAGATGAGATTCCAGCTCACAGTGGCGCCTCAACCAGCTTTCAAATTCACCAAGAGTTGCATTCAACATTTCTCTCTTGCTCTGCTCACTGTTTTTCCACAGAAACTTATATGGCACCCAATGCTTAATAAATTCTCCAAATTCCTGCAAATTCATTATAGCAATGGTCATCTCATGCATGCAACAAAATTGAGAGGAAATAAAAAATGAATTCTGAAATTGGGATTCTGCTGAAATTAAGGAAATTTGTATCCTAGAACCATTATTTCCAAACAACAACTATCACTAAGACAAGGTGT
>NW_019059679.1:168550-185317 GCF_000696155.1 Zootermopsis nevadensis
TGAAATAAAAATTCTATATGTATTGCTCATTACTCCATGCAACCATCTCTAGCCTAATGTTTCTTGTCCCTCTGAGATATGAGGTAAAGTTTCATATATTCTTAACTTTGGCAGTAGAGGGAGGTTGTGCTGTCAGCTTCATGCTCTAGCCACTTTATCCCCAGGGAAAGAAAGTAGTTTTACTCTGTGCCCAATGAAAATCTCAAAAAAAGCTTACATGATAAGTGAAGATATAGCTCCATACTTATTAGTCCTCAACTGGTAGGGTGGGGTCAAAATGACCCATTCTCCCTTTTCAAGGTAGTGAAATAAATTAGTTACAGTTCTCCTCTGTCAGATAGTTCCTCTACTCTGCCATCAGTGCGTTCCAGCATGTTGGTTAAAATAAATGTGCAGTCATGTTCTGTACCTCTGTCAATAACAACTGTTTGCTTTGTCCCAGGTTCATACTTAATCTAGCCTTCAGTAAGAGTAAGGTTTTTCAAGAACATTATTTTCTCCTGTTCTTGAGTTTTCTAAAGTATATATAAAACTGTAGTTGCATTTACATTGACTTATAAGTTGAGAGTAAAACAATTAATTCCTTGGAAAGTTTGTAGAGGGAATAAACAAGGAAAATTATAAGAAAGAACACTGATGAAGAATTTGTCATCCAGCATGAATGAAGAAGTATAGTCTCTCACCAACTTAACATCCTGAGTGCACGTTGACAGCAGAGAAAGCATCTTGACAACTTCCTTGTTCTCCATCACATGACTGTAGAAGTTCCTCTGCTGAACAGGGAATGCAGGACGCCTTTGGGATCTTCATTGCCATGCAGAGGGCCCTGTTGTAGCCGGGCAAGCACATCAGCAAGGGCCTGTGGCTGTGAGCTGGCCAACTTGCACCAGCCCACTTTCTGCTTTTGAATTGATGGGAAGTGCAGGAGGAAAAATATTTGGCAAGGAATGTTCCAGAATTACAAGAACATGGTAAAAATTGTAATGAACAAACCATGTCAATTATGAACATGGAGTGTTCATATTCACAAAAGTAACAGCGGTTCAATTAAAACAGAATTGTGCATTATTTTCATGGGTTACATTTGGTTCTCATTAGGTTTAATTGGATTTAAAAATTACACAAGGTTTCATTTGGATTAGTAACAATAAATAACACGTGACACAAAGGTTATTATTTATAAGGTAGTGCAGTGAATAGTAAATGCAGGATATGACAGCACAGAGTCACAGACACAGTGAGAGACAGAGACAGAGACAGGGAAGAAAGAAAGAAAAATAAAAGTTACTGAATGTATTAACACATAATAACTATTATTTATATATCAGTGTCCTACCTCCTCATTGTATATCCAAAACAAACTTAAAATCTAATGGGCTATTAAATCTCGGAGCAGCAAATTCCAAAAACAACTACTTTATAATATGTCATTAGTATGTCATGAGAAATAACACTACGTTTGTCTAGTAGAGCTACCTAAATACAGTGAGTTTCTAAATAGTGCAGGCTTGAAGTGAACTTTCATGTTATGAGTAAGCCTAACTTGACAAGAAAAGAATTCAATTGTTATACTTAAGTGCACACTCAGACACACAAAGAAAACTTACCAGTAATAATCAATAAGTATATAAATTCTGTAGAAATATTACATGTTACAAGTAGTCTGAATTTATTAAATTTAATTCTCAATCCTCAAACACTAATATATAAATGCCAATCACTTAAATTTGTAAACTTTTTTTCTGAAAACAATGACAGACATGGTTTTATAACATATTTTTAATAAATTTAGTTTAATTAGAAATGAGCACATCATTTAGTAAAATTATTAAAGACAGATATTCTCCAAAGAGGAAATCATATTCTATTAAAATGCTAATCACTAACACATTTAAAAATGCAGTTAACTTAAATTATACAAGTAGCTGATCAAATATGTAAATAGAAATACCAAACAAAAAATAAGTGTAATACATGCACTATCCAAAATCTAAATTTTCAAATAAATAATGTTAAGATATATGGTAGGACAACTTATGAGAACAGTAAAACACCCCACAAGTATTGTTAATTTAACATTTTGAATGGTTTTTGCTATCATCCATTTAAATAGGTTTAAAATATTATTCAGTGAGTCACCAACTTCTGAAGCACATATGAATTTTGGGAAGTAAGTTCTGGTACTAACATCCTTGACACAAATGTACTCATATGCTGGATAATGAAGGCCTTTGAATTTTAAACAAATATTGGCACATGTGGACATTCAATTGAAGGTAGTCAAATTATCAAAATAGGTTAAAGAACACATCTTGAAGGGTAGGTTCCACACAAGGGTAAAAAAGGGCATACTAAGAAATCTAATAACACCATGTAAATTAAGAAATTCTTCTTAAAATTCAATGGCAAATTTTGCTGAAGTTACTAAGACTAAAGCAGCCAAAAGAAAACATCACGAATATGATAGTGATTTCACGCAATTAAGAGACTCAATAATTAAAAGTAATCAGTGCCTTGTATTGAAATATAATAGTATTTCCTGCTGCTCAGCTAAACAGCTTTGTAACACACACCATTATTGCAAATTTTTATGTATGTGTCATACATACCACAAACAAAATAATGTTAAATATTCTATCATAAGGTTTCATTGTCCATTACTAACAAGTCAGGGCACTAATTACTTACTTCATTCGGCTTTGAATTGAATACTCAATAATCAGAAACTACATGACTGTTAGGTATTTGTAGTCTTGTATATATAAACTACCATCAAACCATAAGCAGAAAGTTCAGCGTCCAGCACCTGTGGATCCTTGCCACCAGTCCACTGCCCAACACACTTTGATACATTGGTAATTAACTTCCCAGCAGCTATTAATGCATCCTGCACTTCCTCTAAACTAGGCTTCACCACCACTCTAGGTATCATAAGAGTTGCATGTAGCAGAAACACTGGGCAGTCATTCACTGACTCTGCAAATTAGACAAAGCTTCAGTCAGTAATTGAGCTCAATTTCATTTGTATTGCAAAAAGGAGGAATACAACAAGGCAGAGTTTACGAATTGAGACCCACAGATATGTACGATAAAAATGAAAATTCCATTGAATTATTCTTCACGTCATAATCTCATCAAACATATGATTTTTGGTACCGGAGACAAGGAACAACTCTTAAAAGCAAAAGAAAGAACACTGAAAGCATATGCAATACCAAAAATCACACAAAGGAAATGTTATTGAAATGTATGTTGAGGGCAGTTATAAATGAACTTAACACACTTTTCATTTCAGACAGAAAGCATGTCTTACTAAAGCCGGTTAAGATAAAACCAACCTGAGGAATCTGAATCAGAACTGAAGCACTTCCGAAGACAGTCAAGAGAGTGACGGGTGACTTTAATGAGAACATCCACTACTTTGCGGCTGTAATAGTGTCTCATTTCTGCCACAGCATTGCGCACCATATCTTTCATAACCTTTGATAATCCACCCCCAGGCTGAACTAGCAGTTTATGAGGACTGTCAAAGTACTCCCACACTAAACTCCAGTCCTGTTGCTGCTGAGATGCTGCTGATACATCTGCTACAGAGCTGTTTCCATAAGCCTGACTTCCATTCTTTCCTCCTCCTTCCTCTGTAAAATGAAGTATCATTAAGAACTATATATTTGTCATAATCAGTAGACATTCCAGTACTAGCAGATGAGATCTACAGCTTAATATGGGAATATTGGCTTTAACACCAGTAAGATCAGGCTTAAATTCTTCAATATAGCTTCCCTTTCACTCACCATTATCACAGTCATATTCAAGGCAATGTCTAACCTTCCAAGAGGAAATCAAATTCATCCACTCCAGCACTAGCCCTAAATGCCTGTGCAGCGTTCTTCACCAAATCTAACACTTCCTCCACAGCTTCCTCTACCATCAGACTCTTGCGGTTCAGTTCCTAGGATATAAAACATCACATATGACTTCCATGTGATGTTAAGAAACATACAGCCCATCTTCTACCATAAAGATTATATTTTTATATACAATAAGTTTATAACATTTAACAATGTCTCAAATAGTAAATATTCAATTAATATAATGTTCAATTAATATATTCTCAAGTTAATGCATCTCATGCTGTGGTCAACTGGCAGGCTTTTATGAACATGATAATAAACTTCAATTCTAAAGGGTTTTGACGACGGTAGTTTACACTTAAAATTATTCAGTCAGGACTTTTTCAATCGTCTGTTCTTTAAAATCACGACGTTTCAGAGCCTCCAAAAGGTCGTGATTTTAAAGAACAGATGATGGAAAAAGTCCTGACAATGAATAATTTTAAATGATAATAAACCTCTGGATACTACAAAAGGCAAAATTATTGAGCAGCCAAAGCTACACAGGAAGGGATCTGCTCCAGGAAGCTAGGAAATTAGATAAATCCCAGGTAAGTATTCGTATCATGTGCTAAAATCCATTAACAGAACAAACACAGTGCACAGTGTACAGTCACTTTGCAGTGCAATCTAATTAATTTGTTGAAGAATGTAGCTCACCACAGCAGCATGTCGACATATATCCTCAGTATGGTCAAGAAACTCTTCAACTGTCCATGGCTCACCTCTTGGAAGAGCTTGTAAAGACACTTTTTGCATGCTTTCTAGAACTTGAAGAATGCGATTTGAATACACATCATGTACCCTGCAACCGGAAGTATTTTAAATCAACTTTTTAAGTAACTTCTGTTGTGCCACAGTTTTATGTACACACATTTCAATAAATTTAGTAAGTTAACAAATTAACTGAATCGTGATAATATTGTCAGTTATTTAAATGCCACGTATTTTCCAATAGTCTCATTCTTGATAATATCAAATCATAAACTTGTGTTGGAACAGAAGCTGGGAGTTTCACCAACACATGTTAATCAGATAATGAAGTAGGTTTGTGGGAAAATTAAACTAAGTCTAACACTGAAATAATGTTTTAATCTGTTTGGGTTCTTAAATTTATATCATGCACAACACAGAATATAATAAAATTAATTGTATACTGTAACACTTCAATTGTTTCTGATGAGATATCTAGTGAAGGTAAAAACACATATTCCATCTGTGGGGTATCTACTGAACTACAAGGTCTAGTTCTCAGGTGTCGCAACAAAACACTTGTAGAACAACTACGAATTTTATTCTTGTTCTCTGCCTGCCTTGATTTCATGACAACTCAGGAACAGTACACAAAATGAAAAAAGTCATTTTTTTTACAACTGTGGAAAATTGAGAGATTTTTGGCAGTCAGAGGTTCATCATATTAAAACAGAGTGTATGAAGGGAATTTAAAATAAGTGGTATAAAATTGGAAGAATACAGTAAATTTAATTGGTCTAGCAAAGAGCTAAAAGAAAGGCAATTCTACAGTACTTATTATTCATTTTGTGAGCTATGTTGCATCAATGACATAAAGTAAAATTTTTCCTATGCATAAAGCACCACACCATAAAGCATGGGGTGTATTATAAAAGCCACTTAATTTCCTTTGTGTTACCTTGTGACTAAAACATCAAAACTCTTTATGGCATCAGAGGTGTTCTGACAAAAACTCTTCCAATCTGGGTCAGACCAAGTAATGGAATGAAGACCTGGTGTCAACATAGATGACAAACGTACCAACTGGGGTAGGAAGAGTGGCCGAACCTCTGCCTTCACACGATGAACTGTTGCCAGAAATTGATTCAGCAACAACTGCATAATATAATCATATACTTTGTACATAAGTCAGGAATTCTATTACAGTTTTAAAATCAAGAATAACATGAAGCATGACATGATGACTTACATGGTCACAATCCATAGACTTTGTTGTATATTTTTATCTAAACTATCGACAAACAATCAATGTAAAAATATCAATGCAAATGTTACAGGCTTGTTACAAATATTCAAATTTTTGGCAGAGATCCATGTGTGACTAAGGGAAGATGAACAAATATGTACAATGAAATAGAACTTCACTGACCTGCAATGAATCATTCACAAGTATAAAGTGATCTCTCTTAGAGAGTAATGTTCGTGTAACAATTGGCATGGGAAGCCCCATCTTTGCCAAGCAATCGGCTTCTCGTATCAACCGCTTCACTTGATGGTCCAAATTCACCTTCAGATGTCCTGTTTCTTCTTCCAAAAATAACAACTTCTGGTTCAAACTTTCATCCAATAGCCAAACCTGTACCAATATCAGACGCAGTTCATTTATTTTCAGTGATAAACTCAAGAAATCTGCTGTTCAAATATAAGGAACCTCCAACAGCTGGAATAATCTTATTGAATGACTACACCAACAATGAGAATTGTTTAGTCCTCTGAGACATAAGAGGCAAACAGGTGCTACTTTCCTCATATGCATTCACTTTCTATACATTATGCAACAGATACATAGTAAAGAAAGAATTGTGATTTTAGTTAGTTAGTTACTTAGTACAAGAACCAAAACATGAAAATGAATGCTTGTTTTGTAAGATGAAATTCATACCAGATAATTTCTTTGACATCACAGAAGCAGATCAACATGGTACTGACCTTTGATGTTAACATTTATCTTTGGTGTTTTGTTTCTGGGTCACAAAGGAGATCTCATCAGCTCAGGATTATATGAACAATCTTGCCGTAAGGTCTGAGAAAATTACTTTTCTCTTCATGTTTTCTTACCACTGAGAATTTCTTAATACCAATTTTCTACAGACTTTCATATTCAAATCTTTGATAAAAATCAATCTCACAATACCTCTGATCAGTTCTTCTGCTGTCTTTAAAACAGTCAACAGATGATCATTCCCTATCACTTCAATAACTTCTTCCACATTCAAATACATTCCTTTCATCAACTGCAATGTTTTTCTCTTCCATTTTGAAATAATTTAATTCACAAAAACTTGTGTTCTATTTATTGTTCCTGGTCTGTAAATTTGGTGTAACATTTTGAAAATGATGAACAGCATTTTTCTTGAATTTTAATATAAATTTAACATTAATTCTCTGTTCTAACTATTTATCATCCATGTTTTTGACAAACAAACACTATAATAATAAAAACACTTACTGCAACCACAAAACAAAATGAGCTGCACCAACTGTTTTATACAAAACTGCTGAATTACTTACTAAAGTAATGCAACAAACACAACTCAACAGTAACATCAGTCTGGTTATTAAAATATCAGACCTCTTATTGTGCAACATAAGACTGACAGTGTCTCATAAATTATTTATCTGTGAATACTTTATGAGATTAATTAATTTATTTACATATTTGTGTTTTACTTAACAATACCAGCAGTAGCTCAGACTATATAACATCAAATGACAGGATGACCAATAAATAATGAGTTGGAAAGAATGTGGAAGGAAAGAGTTATGGCTTAATATGAAGTACTAATCCAGCAATTACTTGCAGGGACTGAGGAATACCACTAAAGAACTCAGCATAGCTGGTATCTGAGCCAAGATTTGAATCTGCAACTTCCCAAATATAAAACAAGTGCTAAACATTCAATACCTAAATGTGAAAAAATAACTTAAACACCTTATTAGACAAAGTGAAAGCTTACATTTTGTTTCATCCATGTTCCCTTCATGTCAGCCTCATAATTGACCAAAGCTGCACTAACAACACTGTAGCGCCGAAGAAGTTCTGAAGTGGCAGACAAAGTTGTGAGTACTGGATGGGAAGACACCTCCATCACCAAGTCTTCCAAATGACTATGAAGTGAACGCACCCATTTGATGCGACCTGCAGAAGAAACACCCACAAAACTATAATTTCTGTAAAACAGAAAAACTTGTTTGGTAAGTGTGACATTAAAATACTGCATAAAACAAGGGGTAACATTAAATTTTCCCCATGAAGACAAGCAGTGGTATTTCACATCTTTAATCTTTAACATATTATTTATAATTTTCATAATTTTAAGTTCCTACTTGCCTACAATATCACACTTCAAGTCATAAATAATTACTTCACATGGTTCTCCTTTAAACAAATTTCTCACTTTCCTAACACAGCCTAACAGTGGCATTTTAATAATCATTGCCTTAACCTGTCATTAATTTTCTCATATTAATCCCCACAGTGCTACACTGTTACTTCCTCCTTAAAGATTGTGTCTCTTCCCAGCTTTTTTTAGTAGTAAGGAATAAGATTATTGTTTTATAGGCACCTGTCCAAATACCACCAAACATCAAAACATCTAACAATTACAAAAAATGATACCTACAAAGAAAAATCTAAGGCCAATCCTAGACAACATAAATAAATTTTCTATATTCTGTAATTTGGAAGAATGCTGCATATTTTATGAAGAATTAATAGCAAACACCAAGCATGTTTGATTAAATAGAGTATATGTCTTCATTTGGGTATTACCTGGTTAAATTCAGTCATCAGACTGGATATCCTCTGTTTTAGCTGTTTAATCTATTACAAGATTCTGCATCACCTATGCATATTATGTAGGTGAAAATAAGATTCTTCTTAGTTCTTGGTTTATTATGGTTATGAATGATGAATTGTGAAGAACGTAGAAGAAGAAATTATCTACTTTATGATAATATCACAGCATATTCTGGAGAAAGTGGGGAAAACTACATAAGTGCTCAGGTGTGATAGCAGGTCTCTGAGCTGATTAACTCCAAATTCAAAGCAGGTGATGCAAATTAGATACAGGAGGGTAACTAGTAGCATACTGGGAATTATGCAAAATGTGTAATCATGCTGTATATTAAGGCATATCCTAAACCTAATTATCACTGAAATACTTTAAACTGAATTAAACAGCACCTGTATATTACTCTGTAACTGCAAATTTGTCATATGTTTCAGGGTAGGGTTCTATGGCAATATTTTGTGAACATTCTAATAAACTTTCAGGTTTCCAAAAAAAGGTGAGAAATTTTCTGACTAGCTGGGAAACTATAAAATTCACAAGAAGAACTGATGATGGAGCATGAGTAACATTCTGATTACAGCATAGTATTCTTCCTCTTACCAGCAACTGGTGGGAAGTTTCGAGAGAGTGGAGGGTCCTCTTTCTGCTTGCGGAAAAGTTTAAAAATTCGATCTACCTCATGTTCACAGTACTTCAATACTCGATCATATTTCTCATCCAACCTTGTAAGAGGAATTTTCTCACTCACCTGAAAATGTTTAGGAATTTTTTATGCATCATGAAATCCTTTTGCTACAAAAACATACTCAGTTGTAAATTGAGTGTACAAATATGAATAGGGTCTAAAAGAGTTCAAAATAACAAAGAAGAAGGTCCGTCTACTTTTCTATGGTCTGAATTAAGTTGATAAAAAACTGTAATTTAAACAGAAGCCTACAAATATCATCTTTAACTACTTCAGCCAAAATTCTGAATTAAGTTGATGAAAAACTGTAATTAAAAAAGAAGCCTACACATATCATCTTTAACTACTTCAGCCAAAAAGTAAAATTTTGTAATTATTTTGAACACATTCAATCAGTGAAAAACATTGTTTTACACAAATGTAATATAATGTAATATAATTAACATCTTAAAATTATATTATGTAAATTTCTAAATTTAGATTCTGAGCAACAATGTTGTATCTAAATAACAACAGGGAAAAAAATAGTCAAAGAATCAATCTTTTATGGGCCGCCACTGATCCTACCTTTATATTTTTAATTTCCTACCAACATAAACAGTCATTAGGCAGATAGATAAAATCTATGTCTGACTTTTGAGCTGACAGCAATAGCTACTATACCACTAAAAATTCTGTAAGAAGATACATCATAGATATACCTACAAGTTCTGGATGAACATTTTTATGTATTTTAACAATTACATACATGGGTACAGTATGAAAATTTTAGGTTATATCTAATTAACTTTATGTAGTCAGGATCTGTATTAGTGAAAATTATGCATAGAAATGGATGACTAAACTGGAAACTATTGGTCTATACTTCTATTAGCTTTGTCATTTAGAATAAAACATTTTAAGGAAAATTGCTAGAAATTATTTAGAAGTTGCAGCTTACTATTTGCTATCATTTTTTTATAATATGTTGCTGTAATCCAGGACAAGGAATTTATTTAAATTAATTTAAAACTTGGTTGTCAGGCATTAAGTTCACCTACCTTTTCAAAGCGAGTCAGGAAGTGTATGCCCTGTGGAGTCTCCCAAACATTTGCAAAGTTTTCTTCAATGAGTGTTCCTATGCTTTCTTTCAGCTTATCAGTCTTCTCTAGGAATATATCAAAGTCAGCATCAAATTCCATGTTGCGTTGATCCAAGTAATCATAAATCTTAGTTGTAACTCCTGCCTTTGCTTCCTCAAATATGTGAATTGATTCTTCCAAGGCTAGTTTAGATAGAAACAAAAATAAAACAAAACAAAATGAAGTTAACACTTTTCAAGAAATTGTAATAATTTTCATCAGCATTACCCGCAATTTCAAGCCCGGTATACTGAATACATTCTGCTACACAGAAATTCAAATACCTGTTCACACAAGAGCTATCTTCCATTAATATGGTTAATCTGTATTACTAGAAATGTGTAAAATAAAAGGAAGTGTAATGTAATATGACAATTAAATTTCATTACCAACAGCAGTTCAGGGATCTGTCATCATGTTATGAATGGATCTGGGGCACACCCAGAAAATTTCTTATTCTTAAGAGTGACTAAAATTGTTGGGTATGTCATATTAAATCTGTGTAAATATAGTATTTGCATTTAGAGTAAGATTTGTTACACATTTTTTTAAGTACCTTTACAGAATCATTTTATTCAACAAATACATTTTTGAAGTCAACTTACAATTCATAAATATCTTCTCATCTCATTCAATGCTATGTAACTTCTGCAGCTAATATAACATCAACAAAGAGCATAAAAGCAATCATTAATGAAACTAAAATCTTACCTTCTCCAAGAAGAAGACCTGAAAATAAAATTAATTTGTAAAATTAAACTGACATCACCAAAAATATATAATCAATAATTATTACTAGCTAAAAAGCAGTACATCACTTGTTTCAATATTAAACTGCATGTGTAACAAGAAGTTCTCATGTCTGTTTATATACGTTCATCAATCCAACATTGTGCTCCATGTGCTAATATATATTCTTGAAGCTGAGAACAAGAAACCATAAAATAGGAAATCATCGTCCATAAAGAAGTCTTAAAATGGTGCCATAACCAAAATCCAGGACAAAATTATAACAATAATATAGCTAAAATTACTTTAAAATGTGTAAATTTTCAAATATTCGGGAATGACAATAACAAATCAGAAGTCCATTTATAAGTAAATTAAGAGGATATTAAATGCATGCTTAAAATGTTTGTCTTTATGACTCTTATCTAAAACCATACAAATTAAAATATACAAAATTATAATTCTATCTTTTGTTTTGTATGGGTGTCATATCTGGTCTGTCACATGAGAGGAATAGTACAGATTGACAATGTTTGAGAACATGGCACTGATAACAATATTTATACCTAAGTGAGAAAAAGTAACAGCAGACTGGAAAAACTTGCATAATAAAGGGCACATATAATTTGTACTTTTCACCAATATTAATAGAGTAATGAATCAAACTGGATGACATTGGCAGAACATGCATTTATTTTTTTTATTAATAGTTAATTTAATGATGCTTTCAGTGTCTAGACTACATAACATTGGATGACAGGATTACAGTGAGTAATGAATTAGGAAGGATGTGGAAGGAGGTGGTCATGGCTTAATAACATTTACATGGAGAGTGAGAAAAAAACCAAAAGAACCTCAGTCAGGATAGCCAGTCTCTGGGCTGGCATTTAATACAAAGTAAGTAAACTAACCACTCAACTGCGACATTAGGTTGGCAGAACATGTAGCATGAGTAGTAAAAAGTAAAACAGTCACGCTACATGCCATGTAGGTTGTTTGGGAGGAGAGGAGGTATAGCTCCTACTCATTCTTGGCCTCGGCACTAGACAGGGGTGAGTGGTCAGGGTCACGCCCTGGCCACGCCTTACCCTCAGGAAAGGACAACAGTACCCATTGGATAGGAGGCTGGGTGGACCACATAGCCGGTCTGGACGCAGAGGCTAGAGGAGAAGTCCTCAGCCCCCGTCGGGGATCAAACTTGTCGTCCAGCCCATAGCTAGTCACTATACTGACAGAGCTATCCTGGCTCATAGCATGAGTATTAGTGAAGAGAAATGTATAAAATTTTTGATCATAATACCTAAAGAAAAGACAGATCAGAAAATGGTAATAAAATTAATCAAAATAAAATTTGGTGGGAGGCTGTATACTGGATTCATTTGGGTCATGACAGGAAACAGTGTGAAAATGGCAATAAACCTTCAGATTTCATGAAAGGTGCCTGACTAGCTGAGGACTAGCTTCTAAAACAGAAGTATGGTCCATAGAGATAATTAGTTACATATGAAGAGGTTTATAATTTGCATAGTGTTCTACAGTGAGAACCTATAATTTTCTATTAATTATACACTGAACTAACCTTCCATTCTTCGGGCAAACAAGCTATTATAGTCATCAATAAGACTGAACATAGTAATAATCTTGTTAAGGCGCCCACAGAAAGTGTCAAACTTTCCAAAAACATAGTTCTCAGAGAAGCTAAAGGATGTCTGCCCAGGAAGAAATGGCTGACTTTTGACTAGTGTGTAAGTGTTGTGATATGTCTTGTTCAGTCTGATGCAGTGTTGTAATTTCTTATGCACCTCCAAACAATCCTGTGACCAGATTGTCTCCTTTCCTCGACAAGTTATGTAGAGCTTGCATGTCTCAATCATCTGATTTGTGATCTGTGCAGAAATGATCACCAGAAATTTGTTTTGTTCTCATAAAGTCATAGTAAATTTCCCAAAGCATTTTAATATCATCAAAGAGAAAGACTATGATATGTTCTCTCATACCTTAACCATTAGAGATGATGTCCTCTCAGATGTGTTGTAAAACTGAGACACACTGTGAATGAGACGGACCGTTTGCAATAGGCTCATAATGGAATCTTTCATTCTAACCTTTGAATACAAGAGAGAAAGTTGGCATGAATACCACTTGTACAAAAGCTACTGATGCTGAACAGTTTAAGCAGCCATGCTAACAGCTGTTTAAATTAAAGGATTTTCAACATTCTGATGTTTTTAATCTGAGAACTGAAGAGATAATGGTTGGTGATAAGATGATTTTGTGAATTGCAAACTACACAAGATTTCTGAACATGAGGCACAATTTAAGGTATTCCACAGCACAATTGGTGGGCTGAAGATTTTTTTGTGACATATTTTGGGTGTGCTGTACCAGTGAAATTATAAAAACAAGCTGTATTACTGAAAGAAAGAAGCACATTAGATGATCACTTTCAAGTATATGCAGCCTTCTGATAAATAGACTAAAGAGGATGAGCAACTTTATTTTGTCTTATTTATATCCTTTCCACTCCAAGAAATCATTATCTCAGACCTAATATGACACTTGCGGTGTATTAATCCAGTGCCCAGCATTGTTTTGGCATAGACAGAAAAAGAATGATAAAGAATATAAAATTTGGGCAACTAGTCTCAAAGACCACATCTATATCTGCTTCATGCAAAGCTAATAACAAAGTATTACAAAGTAATCATGATTTCCTATATAAATACTTATCAAAATAAATATAATCAGTTAAAAATGTTTGAATCTGACACATGGTAATGAAAAAAAATAGAATACTATCCTAGAACTAATAATTCAACATACATTGAAGATATGTTAAATATACTTACAGGATCATGTAAATACAGAGAATGGCAACACTTTTCCATTGACTGTATGAACTTTGCATTATCACGAGCTTCGTTGTAGCAGAATGTTATTTTACGATCTGTGTCACGCCACTGTTTTATCAATTTAGAATGTGCAAACTGAAGGGTCATCAGTGTCATTTTTACCTAAAACATTAAAAAAGATCACCAGTATGAGTTTTATAAACATTATTATTCTAGAACATACATACATGAGATCCAGTGTAATACCAAACAGCTCACCTTCAAAGTAATGGTGCAATTATCTCTTCCAGTACACATATCAGTAATCATGAGGATTTCTTACAGAGAGTCAACCCAAATTTAAGGTGAGTAAGTACAACACAATAGAGAAGATTGGAAAAGTCTTTGCCATATGATTATCCACTTAGAAGAGAATGTCAATGGAAGATGATACATAGAAAAGTCTTTGCCATATGATGATCCACTTATAAGAGAATGTCAATGGAAGATGATACATTATATAACAATTTCCCAGTAAAATTTTCATTCAACATATTAATTTTTCACAGCATATCTGAACAGCAAAGTAATAGGAGCATCAGCATTATACAGTACTATTACAGGGTATAATATTTGAAAAGAAGGACTGCATAAAAATTCCAAAGATCACCTAGAATCTTTGTAAGAAACATTAGTATTTTATACATCAGAAACAACAGAAGGAAAGCATAACAAGCTTAATGGAAAATAGTCCACAAATTAAAAGAGTTCAGTGCTAATGAAATATCTACCTTACCAAGTCGAAGGGTTATTTTAAAAATTATGAGCTATCAACATAAGTTATGAGAGATTAAATGGCAATCCTTATAATATGTGTATAAAGAAACAAAATGAATACAAGAACAAAAATACTTAAAAGGTGTCAGAATTTAAAAGACAAGTAGATTTATTTCTTCTAAACTATGTGTTTTAAAAATTAAAAATAATTTTGTGTTTAAATAAGGTCTGCTTACCTCATGACCCTGAACATGTGTAACAATCTGTGAAAACTGGGCACCCCGTCTCTTCCAATACTCCAATTCATCTTGTGGACCACTTGAGTCATTTTCCTTACGCAACTGCTGACTCTCCATTAGAACCTATTACAAGGAAAACATAAGAAAATATAATTAGTTTCCAAGCATAATGTGTTGCAAAAAGCTGAGGAGACTTTTTCTTTCTCAAATAATTAATTCAGATCTATACATTTCAGAGTGCAGTCTCTTTTAAATTGTGCACACAAGAATTCTTCTTCTAAATTTGGAAAAAGAATAGAAATATTAATGGATCCAACAATAAGACGTCCATGGCAAAAAGTTCTTGGTATATGCATTCACACCTGGCATACAGACATTTCTAATGTTAGCTTCATTTTTTATCATTCTACTAATCCATGCCATATAACAGATGCAATTAAAAAGGCATTGTTAAATAGATCAGCTATCAGTCAAGCTCATAGTATCACATAATTTATATTGTTAAAAAGCCAATAATAGCAATATTTAGCAGCTGAGAGATGGTGAGGCATGTTTTATTCATACTGATTTTATCAAACACCAAATATATCCAGACCAGGAGGCCAAGTACTTCTAAGCAAACCATCTACACACAGTTAGGAAATTATTGAGATAAAATAAATATAATACATGAAATAATGTAAAAAAAGCAGACAAACTAAGCATTAAGTAATAAACCTCTTGCACTTTCTTCATCCAAACTTTCACACGCTCCTCTAGTCGAGTTACTTCCCCTTGTTTAATCAGCTCCCGAACATCATCCAAGCAATGTACAGTTGCCATAATATGTAGATGGTCATCAAACAAGTTTGGCTTACCACAAACTTCTTCACATACTGCAAAATAAGTGGTTTAGATATGTGTTAGAATAACTGAAGGAAAGTTAGAGTTATGGCATCATCAACTAACATTAGAATAGATCCACTCTTCAATTTTACATACACCAAATGTATAAAATGTTTCTTTGTATAATTCAAACAGCACAGGAACATTACAACTAGTAGATATTTCTCTTAGGTACAGACAGTTGAAGAATTTTAAACACCTCAAAACTCTTGAAAACGTTTGTGGGATGAGTGGTTTAATAACTCCTTCTGTGTTAAAAAACTAAACATGAAATAAATTGTATCACTTGAACAAAGGCTGTAAAAATCTTAATATATCATTGCTTCCTATGCATCCAATTAATGACAGTGGTTACCTCTTAAAGCACTGCAAAAGGAACGAAGGCCTGGAAGAAGCTGATTCTTAACTGTGGAATGGTATCCGTCATCATCTTCTGCATCAGGAGCTGGGAAAGCCAAAGCTTCCATGAACACAAACTCCATAATGCGTTCAACAGATGTCACCAACCCCACATGCTCACCATCCACAACTCCACAAAACAAATCCTGTATAAAAGAAACAATTACTTGAAGAATACTCTTCAACTTTTGGTTTAATGAATGGTAATAATTACAACCCTCTAATTCACAAAATATTTGGAAAAGACAAAAACATATAAAATATCATAATAACCAATACCCTGTTAGACCTATCTTTCCATTCTTTGAAATAATTTCAAGTGCACAGACAAGAAAATAACTGAAATTGGAAGAAGGTTATGAATTTTAAGCATTCAGAAGATGGTTATGGCTGATTTGATTTTAATATGTTACCATTTTCCTGAAGGGACTGAAAAAATTGACAAGTTAGGACAGCCAGCATTTTTACTCATTGTACTTTTCCTATATAACATAGTTTCTGGGTACGGAGTGCATCACAGAAGCACTGGATGAAAGAATGCTCCAATTCCCAAAGACCTAACAATGTTGGATACCATTTCCATAGAGAAAGGAAGTTTGTCTGAAAACCTTGATGTACAGGTGCTCCACTGGACCATCCAACATCACTTCAGTACTCTGAT
>NW_019059679.1:194755-238128 GCF_000696155.1 Zootermopsis nevadensis
AATCTTCATACTCATCGCCCTGATGATGGAGGCAGTATGACCTCTGAGACGTTGGTAAACATCGACCAGACTACACAGCGCAACAACCCAGAAGACAGAAATCTTCATACTCTGATGACGGAGGCAGTATGACCTCTGAAACGTTGGTTAACATCGACCAGACTACACGGCGCAACAACCTAGAAGACGGAAAGCTTCATACTCACCGCTGTGAAAACCTCAAATCATACGGACATATAGTTGTTGAATAACTGATAAGTAATTTTAAGCATCTTGGCTATGATAGTAAAATGACCTAGACATGAAGCTCGAATTTTTTTTAATATTATGTGGTAAATAAAGAAAATTTTATTGGAGAAAAGAAGAACAGAGACTTATAATTTTTTTAAAGTAATGTCTGAACGTACGGTGCTTTGAGTCGGAATGCCAGTATCATTTGGTACGAAGAGAGAAAGCTCAGTTCTCAAGACTATTCTATAGACGTACCCTCTGAAGAGAAAACGAGAAAGATTATGAAAATATATAGAGTCGGAACAGATTACAATTAATTCCTGAAGATGATGATAAATACGAGACTCAAAAAGTGAATTTTGACAAACGGCTAGGAGGTTCAAGATTTATTTACAGAGACCCAACATAATATTTACTGGAAGAATTCTGCTAAAACGAATACCATGTGTACTGGAAAAGTATATTTGAGAAGTTGCTTACTGATTTAAGTTGCCTCTGAACTCTTGATATCACACGCCAATCTATTTATTAACAGAGAACACTCTTGTACACACACTTGGCTCCCTGTTGCTGCAGAGTGGTGGCGTCTGGTCAATAGCCGTGTGATGAAATGGGTAAGAAAAGTGAATGGCATGAATAGTACTAGATAGCCTGCTGAGAAGTCAGTTAAACACCGCACTCCAGAGCCTGGCTTACCCACAATTAGAACACAGCTCTACAGGTGTTCTGGCGCAGAACAAAGTTCCCTGCCTCAGAAACACGGAATCAATTTGGAAGTCAAATCAATGACGCTACAATGCAAAACAAGATCATGTGCTGTATTTAATAGACCGAGACTCAGATAATAAAACCTGATATTCGTACCGAACATCGCCATTCTTATTTTTTATTTGTTTCGATTTTCACTTCGGAGACACGCAATCATGTTTTCTGTTGTACTTAATCTTTATAGACAAAATGCTGAAATATAACCTTAAAACAAGCCACAACAGCTTCCACCAGCAACCATTCCATTAGACACGAAACAATTTTTGTACGATACACAATGTAGTTTGTCTAACGAAGTTTCAAATAATGGACAAAGGATCTTATTCTAATAAATGATTCCATTAATCCCATCAATATGCAGTGAATTTGTATGTCCTATAATGTGTTCATCTGAGGTCTTCCTCAAAAATTTACACGACTGTGTAGTGATTTTAGCCAGATATCCCATCCTTCAGGCCATTTTCCGGTATTAACTATTTAATGAAGTTATAATGCTGAATTAGTAGTATTTATCAGTAATTCAGTTTCCACAGCCACATAAACATTAGCCATGAAAAGGGTTACATACATGCATGACCCACATGGTTCAAAAATTTTCTACACAATTTTAAAGGGCTGTAAATCAAGACAGATGTTTGCAAACCAATATATAATAGCATCTTTACTTGCTTTATATCCACTGCGGGGGCATCATGCTGACCACTCACCTCAATCTAATGCCGAGGTTAATGAGTAGGAGCTATAAATCTCTCGCCTCCTCCCCCCCAAGCGCCTACATGGCGTATAGCAGAGTGGTTTAACTTTACATTTTACTTGCTTTATAACACATTCTCAGAATTGTAAAAGTCAATACTCAATTATTCTATACGCAGAGAATCACTGTAGAATTCAATCAAAACAAAGCTTCACCAGGTTCAACGTGATAAGCGTCGGCACTACAGTACCCTTTGTAAATGCATTACATACCTTCAGTTCTGCTGACCTGTACCAATGTTGGGCACACCTTTTAGAGTGTCCAAAATGCTTTGGATCATAAGACGAACAGGGCTTCTAGCAAGCCACTTCACTGGTGCTAATAGAAAGGACAAGACCACAGACCCTGAATCTGTTACAGTTAAATTGGCCAGCACCAGATCTTGATGGAATCACATGCCCTGAACAGGGCTGCAGTCGGGTAACTTATGCAGAAGGTCAGTAGTTCTGACCATTACAGCATCAAACTGTATAATGATTAATGAATAATAATAACAAGAAATGTGAAAGAAAGTGGTCATGGCCTAATGTAACATACAATCCTGGCATCTGCCTGAAAAGACAGAGAAACCACAAAAACCCTGTCCAGGTACCTGGTCTCTACAGCAAGATTTGAACCCAGGTAGCCCAAGGTAGGAAAACCAATCACACAGAAGCAATTTTCAGCAAATCGACATGGTCAAACCAGATTGGTGCTCTTTTGACACCTGAAACACCACCCTGACACTTATTTTAAAGATGTCACAGTGTAGCCCAAGGGCAAAGGAATGTGAATCCTCCACTCCCAAAATACAAGACAGAGAACACCCCTCTAGAAACTTAGCATAAAATCAAACAGAACACGAGTGGTCAAAGACAAAGGAGACAGTATTCGAAGATTGCCATCTTCTGGCTTGTTGTGCCGCGTAGTCTGGTAGAAGTTTACCGATCGACCATCATTATCACACTCCACGGCGCAAACCAGAAGACAGCCATCTTCAGACTCACCGCCACGATAACCTCAAATCCTACGAGACTGTGTTCATTTGTACTAGTCTGATTATTGGGGCAGAACACCAATTTCTGTGTAGAGAATTTGTGATTCACTGACCAAGAACTTACACTTGTTCCTTAGTCACCATTCCATTTCTTACATTCTCATATACTTTCCATGTACCTAAACCATCAAGGTCTTCACAAGTTCCACACTTTCATACACCCATTTACTTTCTTCCGACAGATTTCCTCCAACACAGTACCAGTTAATGGATGATTTACTCCACAAATGGAGAAGTTGCCATGCAGTATTGTCGTTTCCTACTGGAGTAGGTTCTATTTCTTAAAGCAGAACTGTATGCAGTATTTGTACAACTCAATATTCCTGGCTGTTGACTTATAGCCAATGCAAACGAAATTACAGGCCACTGTTATCACACTTAATGACCAATGGTACATATGTACTGCCACAGATGATGGATGGCATCGAACACAGTTGGTGTTTTATTGAAGATGCCCTTTGAAAATTGTACAGGGAATTCCCGTTCTGAGGCTTTAATCAGTGATGGCCGAATAAAGAGTTGTACTGTATTGGGATTTTCCTGTACAAGGAACAGAAATAATGGAACACAAAAAATGTGACAAGAATTATTTAATGATAATGGAATCATAGTTACATTCAGTACCCTACACGTAAGAAATTTAATTCTTTGATGATAAAAGGAATCATACAATTGTTACATTCAGAACCCTAAACTTAAGAGATTTAATTCTATTATGAACACAAGAACAGAAAGGTAATGACAGATGACATGTGAGAATACACCAAAGGAAAATACAAACTAAAATAACGTCAATGAGTCCAGTCACTTCTGAAAGCTGTTATTAAGCCGACGTCACAGAGCACAACAACATGTTGTGCTGTGCCAGTAATCCATTGAAATATGTTCACACAAAACATTCATCTGCAAAGAAATATACAAATTAAAACAAATACCAAATTATTATGTAAATTAGCACTTACTTAACTCCACATGCTACTTTGTAAAAGCAGAATTCAAGACTAGTATTACACCTGCTCAAAAATCCAGATTATGTTAGCAATACTACATACCGCCTGTCTCTGGAATCAGAGCGTGAACGCCTGGGAGAGCGACTCCTGGAACGCGATCTGCTGTGCGAACGCCTACGTGGTGAGCGTGATCTACAACAACCAGGAGATACACTTAGTAACTTAGCTCACAATATGAACAGCAATGACCCTCACATGACTCTTCTGATGCAGTGTCTGCTTCTTTCCTCCTTACAGGCCTCATGAATATGTTTGAATCCCAACTTCAGCTGCAAAACACTAAAATCTGGAATAACAAAGGCCTATGACAAACCGCACACATTTCCCGAAGAAAGTGAATAAGCATAATCTCCAGCTATAAAACTGTATCTGTTATTACTGTGTGTTTCCATTACAAATGTTTACCTGCATTCCACAGTTCTCCATATAACAAAATTACATGAAATTCGCGGTATTACAAGAAGGAATTTAAAATGCTACATTTCTTTGACGCAGAAATTTTTTTGCAATGAATTATTGAAATCTTCACACTGAAGGAAATAATGCAACTGTAGCTAAAGAATATATGTAATGGTTTTTAATACTTGCTTCACGAGTCAGAAAAAGCTTCTGGACCATGACTTTATTCCTGAGATATTAAATCTTTGGCACAAATATTCTGTGGCTTGAGGCCCACCATTACTAGAACCATTGCATAATCTAATATAAAACAATAAACACCAGCAACCATTCCATTAGACACGAAACAATTTTTGTACGATACACAATGTAGTTTGTCTAACGAAGTTTCAAATAATGGACAAAGGATCTTATTCTAATAAATGATTCCATTAATCCCATCAATATGCAGTGAATTTGTATGTCCTATAATGTGTTCATCTGAGGTCTTCCTCAAAAATTTACACGACTGTGTAGTGATTTTAGCCAGATATCCCATCCTTCAGGCCATTTTCCGGTATTAACTATTTAATGAAGTTATAATGCTGAATTAGTAGTATTTATCAGTAATTCAGTTTCCACAGCCACATAAACATTAGCCATGAAAAGGGTTACATACATGCATGACCCACATGGTTCAAAAATTTTCTATACAATTTTAAAGGGCTGTAAATCAAGACAGATATTTCCAAACCAATATATAATAGCATCTTTACTTGCTTTATATCCACTGCGGGGGCATCATGCTGACCACTCACCCCAATCTAATGCCGAGGTTAATGAGTAGGAGCTATAAATCTCTCGCCTCCTCCCCCCCAAGCGCCTACATGGCGTATAGCAGAGTGGTTTAACTTTACATTTTACTTGCTTTATAACACATTCTCAGAATTGTAAAAGTCAATACTCAATTATTCTATACGCAGAGAATCACTGTAGAATTCAATCAAAACAAAGCTTCACCAGGTTCAACGTGATAAGCGTCGGCACTACAGTACCCTTTGTAAATGCATTACATACCTTCAGTTCTGCTGACCTGTACCAATGTTGGGCACACCTTTTAGAGTGTCCAAAATGCTTTGGATCATAAGACGAACAGGGCTTCTAGCAAGCCACTTCACTGGTGCTAATAGAAAGGACAAGACCACAGACCCTGAATCTGTTACAGTTAAATTGGCCAGCACCAGATCTTGATGGAATCACATGCCCTGAACAGGGCTGCAGTCGGGTAACTTATGCAGAAGGTCAGTAGTTCTGACCATTACAGCATCAAACTGTATAATGATTAATGAATAATAATAACAAGAAATGTGAAAGAAAGTGGTCATGGCCTAATGTAACATACAATCCTGGCATCTGCCTGAAAAGACAGAGAAACCACAAAAACCCTGTCCAGGTACCTGGTCTCTACAGCAAGATTTGAACCCAGGTAGCCCAAGGTAGGAAAACCAATCACACAGAAGCAATTTTCAGCAAATCGACATGGTCAAACCAGATTGGTGCTCTTTTGACACCTGAAACACCACCCTGACACTTATTTTAAAGATGTCACAGTGTAGCCCAAGGGCAAAGGAATGTGAATCCTCCACTCCCAAAATACAAGACAGAGAACACCCCTCTAGAAACTTAGCATAAAATCAAACAGAACACGAGTGGTCAAAGACAAAGGAGACAGTATTCGAAGATTGCCATCTTCTGGCTTGTTGTGCCGCGTAGTCTGGTAGAAGTTTACCGATCGACCATCATTATCACACTCCACGGCGCAAACCAGAAGACAGCCATCTTCAGACTCACCGCCACGATAACCTCAAATCCTACGAGACTGTGTTCATTTGTACTAGTCTGATTATTGGGGCAGAACACCAATTTCTGTGTAGAGAATTTGTGATTCACTGACCAAGAACTTACACTTGTTCCTTAGTCACCATTCCATTTCTTACATTCTCATATACTTTCCATGTACCTAAACCATCAAGGTCTTCACAAGTTCCACACTTTCATACACCCATTTACTTTCTTCCGACAGATTTCCTCCAACACAGTACCAGTTAATGGATGATTTACTCCACAAATGGAGAAGTTGCCATGCAGTATTGTCGTTTCCTACTGGAGTAGGTTCTATTTCTTAAAGCAGAACTGTATGCAGTATTTGTACAACTCAATATTCCTGGCTGTTGACTTATAGCCAATGCAAACGAAATTACAGGCCACTGTTATCACACTTAATGACCAATGGTACATATGTACTGCCACAGATGATGGATGGCATCGAACACAGTTGGTGTTTTATTGAAGATGCCCTTTGAAAATTGTACAGGGAATTCCCGTTCTGAGGCTTTAATCAGTGATGGCCGAATAAAGAGTTGTACTGTATTGGGATTTTCCTGTACAAGGAACAGAAATAATGGAACACAAAAAATGTGACAAGAATTATTTAATGATAATGGAATCATAGTTACATTCAGTACCCTACACGTAAGAAATTTAATTCTTTGATGATAAAAGGAATCATACAATTGTTACATTCAGAACCCTAAACTTAAGAGATTTAATTCTATTATGAACACAAGAACAGAAAGGTAATGACAGATGACATGTGAGAATACACCAAAGGAAAATACAAACTAAAATAACGTCAATGAGTCCAGTCACTTCTGAAAGCTGTTATTAAGCCGACGTCACAGAGCACAACAACATGTTGTGCTGTGCCAGTAATCCATTGAAATATGTTCACACAAAACATTCATCTGCAAAGAAATATACAAATTAAAACAAATACCAAATTATTATGTAAATTAGCACTTACTTAACTCCACATGCTACTTTGTAAAAGCAGAATTCAAGACTAGTATTACACCTGCTCAAAAATCCAGATTATGTTAGCAATACTACATACCGCCTGTCTCTGGAATCAGAGCGTGAACGCCTGGGAGAGCGACTCCTGGAACGCGATCTGCTGTGCGAACGCCTACGTGGTGAGCGTGATCTACAACAACCAGGAGATACACTTAGTAACTTAGCTCACAATATGAACAGCAATGACCCTCACATGACTCTTCTGATGCAGTGTCTGCTTCTTTCCTCCTTACAGGCCTCATGAATATGTTTGAATCCCAACTTCAGCTGCAAAACACTAAAATCTGGAATAACAAAGGCCTATGACAAACCGCACACATTTCCCGAAGAAAGTGAATAAGCATAATCTCCAGCTATAAAACTGTATCTGTTATTACTGTGTGTTTCCATTACAAATGTTTACCTGCATTCCACAGTTCTCCATATAACAAAATTACATGAAATTCGCGGTATTACAAGAAGGAATTTAAAATGCTACATTTCTTTGACGCAGAAATTTTTTTGCAATGAATTATTGAAATCTTCACACTGAAGGAAATAATGCAACTGTAGCTAAAGAATATATGTAATGGTTTTTAATACTTGCTTCACGAGTCAGAAAAAGCTTCTGGACCATGACTTTATTCCTGAGATATTAAATCTTTGGCACAAATATTCTGTGGCTTGAGGCCCACCATTACTAGAACCATTGCATAATCTAATATAAAACAATAAAAAGGTGTAGAAGTAAGTAACAATGTGTAACAATAATAATGTGTAAGTGGCTATGCAGTATGAACTTGGCAAATAAGGACAATGCAAAGGATAAACAAACAAACAAACAAGTAAACTATATAGAAAATAAATTACAAATATATGTAACACAATTTTAAAGCCTGAGCTAATATGAAGTGTACACTAAAACTGCATGTCCCAAATACATTAAATTAAAATAATTCTGATTCCCACATGTTACTGAAAAATACTGCAAATGATTAAAAAGACTTAATATGTCTAATGTCTGTAGCCATTAATTTCCAAGACAACAGAAAACAACTGGTTGGACATCACACATCATTCCAAGATTGCTGGATTCTTTACCCTCTAACAAATTAAAACCCAATACAATTTAATCTAAAGATTGAACTCCAAATAATTAGTTACCACTAACGTACATCAGAATTTTTCCAGTTGAACAAAAAGTTTAGTGCCATTCTTCTATATCAAGTGCCAACAGGCAAACTCATGAGCAATATAATTAATTCTTTACTCTTTCTGAAAACCCACCAAATTCAGTGATAGCTCTCAAGAATGTCAAGGTTTTAATTAATTTAATTTGAATAGAATACCAGACTGTATTGTAGTCAGGCAGGCGAATGCGTTGACATGAAGACAGAAGAGAATGGCGGGCGGGCGAGTTGGATGAGAAGCTGCTATTGTTGTGCCGATGCAGGCAACATCAAGTGATGTTGGAATGTCGTGATGTCGAGGCTAGTTGGGCGAGGGTTGTACTGCCTGGACAGGTTTCCAGTGGATTGTGGTTGGTAGTAGTGGTGATGGTGTAGTGGTGATAGTTGTAGTGACTGATGGTTGTTGGTGAAAGGTTGTTTTATTAAATAGCTGACGCTTAACTGTTGACACGCTTATTTTTGGCCTAACAGACGGATGAGAAGGGTGTGGCGGGTGCGATGCAATGCTGCGACGAGTAGAGCCAAGTTTTCATATGGGGAAGAAGTGGCCCAGTCATGTTGGTAGTAGCAAAAACATGAAGATCGGGGTGGTGTCTGGAGCCAGAGGTAGTAGAGCGGTAGGAGACGAGAGAGCCCTGTAAATTGCGTCACATCATCAAATAGAATGGTCAAACACCGGCTCTCGTCCAGACCGGCCTGGCCAGGCTCTCCTCTTTGCCTTCCCATATGCACGCATGCCACATCCGAGACTCTCGTCATAAAACCATACAAGGAAAACTTCTACATGAAAATAAATCATATGGAATGGAAAACCGACAACAAAAGTAAAACTCATATCTTGTGCTGATGTAAAACGACAAAGAATGCACAGAAAATTACAAAGAACATCTTTTCCACATTTTTATTCTTACATGACATAGAACCAAATTTCTTGCATTATTTAAAGCACTACACATATAATAAAATCTTGTAATTGGAATGTAGTACCTTGAAACTTATGCATAAAACACATTCCAAACAACTAATAAAACAGTACCTTCCTTATGTTGTGAATGGATGATACAGAGATGCAACATACCTGGAATAGCGTGTAGGGGCAGAACCTCTGCGCCCACCACCCCCACCCCCACCACCTGACATCTCTACACGAACTCGTGTCCCACACATGCGTCTACAAGAAAGAAAGGCACAATTACAACTATTGGCTAACAGTCACTCAACTAGTCAAGGCAGTACTTCCCTTTTCTCAAAATTCTTACTTCAGATTCTGAAGTAGCATGAATATATACAATGACTTGAATTGCCAGTCCTCATTTTTACATGTAAAATTGAGGCAAGTAGCAGAATGGATTCTATGCAGAGATTATGAAATAACCTACTTTACTGGTCATGTCTCATTATAGTTGTATGTTTTCTCATTTGCATTGATTAATAATCAAGCAGCACTTTATAACCTACTCTAATGCCAATGCACATTACAGTCATACCTCCATATGAATTTTTCATTTGTGATTCAGCTCCCAACAATTCTGTCAGACTTTTTTAATATTTCCCCATGGTGCATCCTCATAATACCCAAGACATTTAAAGACTACACAAGAATTAAACAGAAAACTGCGCCTGAATATTAACTGGTTTTTATATGTAATTTGTTGCACTTGGAAGGAAATGAAATGTTCTCATATGAAGAAAAGAATTAAGCAAACTGTAAAAAGAAAAAATGGAAAAAAAAAGTATTGCTCTGTACCAATATTGTACATATGTAGTATGCAATGTTCTCATATAAAGAAAAGAATTAAGCAAAGTGTAAAAAGAAAAAATGGGAAAAAAGTATTGCTCTGCACCAATATTGTACATATGTAGTATGCAAGTAATTTTGATCAATGTGAAATGGATACCTGCCAAGTTGTAAGCAAGTTTCAGCATGAACATATGTTCTAGTGAAATGGTAATTAAACATAATAAATCATCTCTAAGACTGTTATCAGACCTACTGGATAAATACTTACGTTCCATCCAAACCCCGTACTGCATCCTCGGCATCTCTGGGATCCTCAAACTCAACAAAAGCAAAACCTGGAGGATTTCTAGCTACCCAAACATTCCTCAGCGGACCATATTTGCTAAAAGCTGATTCAATCTCGTGTTTCGATGCACTGCTTCCCAAATTGCCAACATATACTTTGCATGAGAGATCCCATTCACGATAACGCGACATTGTGATAAACGCCTGTGGACATAAAAAACAATCCGAAGACAACAAAGTTATGTAATTTTAACCAATTCTCGAATTTGTGACACATAAATATTCTATGCAGTTAGAAACCTGGACAAATTTTTCAGCATATGGGAAGCAACATCACATCGTACATACTTTGCTTCCGACTGTACACAACTACGAAATAAATATAAACACCTTTCCTCATAACAAAATGGCGACACATCGAACATAATAATCATGTGTTCCAATCGATCATGAATACATAAATCAACACCAAAAACCATAATGTTATGTGAAGTAATTCCTAAATCCACGTCTGCAATTTCACATTTTCAAGACATGACCAAAAGTCACATTACATATAAACTTTAACAATCTTCAAGGCCATTTAAAGCCTACGCCTTAGATACTACCGAATCTGGAACATCCACCTATTTCAAGTGTTTTACTGTCCTAAAAAATATTCATTTCATTATTACTGGAATAAATATCTCACAACTTCATCATTAAACTTACAGCTCAAGACCGTAAACGCAAAATGCTACACTAAATCCCAGCACTTCACCAGCTCAGCTAGACGCTTTCATGCAAGGATCATTTCCAACGACTTCGTTCTGATAATCTCTGAAACCTACCATACACTGAACCACGCCTCGTTGTAGTGACAGGAAATATGATTGGTAGTAGCCTACAGCCGAATGATATACTCATTCTGATTGGTGTAAATGGTCGACTTCTTATGCAGCGTTGTCCGATTTATCGAGGAACATCCATTCTCTGAATTATGAATTTAGCCATGAAGTTTTATGCAGCCCGTACATGTTTATGAAAACGAAATTTCCAAAATTACGTTTAAAGAACTTTGCACCAGGGTGCTGATACTTATAGTGTCCATTGCTTGGACTCGAATTTTGCAGTCACTCCATTCACACGCCAGAGAGCGCTATTGACTTGAATCAAATGGGCATTTTTTCGTTTTATTTTCTGTTGGGTTTATTTGTGGAACCTATGACGAGGATTAATTTCCAGAACGACTTATCATGAAGCCTCCAAATACTGTCACAAATGACAAAAGAATCTTCAGCACTTTTTATTTTATGGCGAAAAAGGTGAACTTCCTAACTTGTAAATCTGCATATCTTAGACAAAGAAACTGCCAAGACTGGCATTATTTGATATTTATGCTATTCAGGGAGTTTTGTACGACGAATAATTTAGTGAAATGCTGAATAGCATGTTTCTTCAGTTCGCGTCAACATGGCCGTGTTGCGACATCTTTCGGCGATGACTAAATATTTTGCGTGTGCCAAGTCGCATCGTACAAGCTGCTTTATTTCGAAAAAAACATTAAACCATGTTCCATCGCCACAGAGTGTGTGGCCATTAATCGGACATGCTCATCTCTTTTTTCCAATGGGTTTGTTTTGAAGTTTACAGAATTTCGTTAACATAGGTATAGGCTATGGTGCTTACTTTGTGGCCAACATGACGAGATAAAATTATATTTCTCTGGGGATTCCAGAAGTGTTTAAGTCAATGTTTGCGTTTTGATCCAGGGTCATCACTTATATTGTAAAATCGCACATTCTGTGCTATATAGCTGGGTAAAACAAACATCACTGTTTGTAAAGATTTTAAGATGGCTATCTTCTGAGCTGTAGAGCCGTGTAGTCTGCTGGAACTTTACCAGACTACATGGAATTGCAACTCAGAACACAGCCATCTTCAGACTTACCGCTGTGAAAGCCTCAAATACTACTGTAAAAAATTTTGGTTATTATGTTACCCTTAATCGCAAAGAAGTCAGCAACAGCACTTGCTGAATGGTCACCAAATGAAAGTACAGTTGATTTGGAGGTCCTCATTTGTCGATTAAAGTCGAAAGTCAGTATCTGTGATAAACGCGATGTATCGACATCGAGAACATTACACCGAAGGGCTGTCAATTAATACTATGAAGGACTTAGGGTTCAAATCAAAATTCATGTAATAATTTTTTGGGGGGGTGGGGGTTCAACATATTTTCTAACGAAAAGTTACCGAAATCCTGGAATGCAGGCGTGCAAATAAATGCACATATGAAAGAGCACATTACTTGTATTTGTTAAATGTTCACCATGAGAGTAAATAATATTGGAATAAATTTCAAAACACTGTACAGAGTAGTCTTGTCGCTAAAGGCCCCTTTAAGCAATAGAAGTACAATTGATGCACCGAAGATTATCAAACGTCAATGTGCATTTAGAGTATAATGTTGGAAGTGGACACTAGTTTTGTAAATATTTTCCCATTAAATGATGCAGTATCCATGTTACTTCCAAAATGGCAGATTGATCCTTCTGGTGATAAATTGGCCCAATGTGGAGCAATTCACCTTCATATATTGCCCTAATGATAGAAGCATCAAGTACCTCTGAAACATTGATCAACTTCTACCAAACTACACAGTGCTACAATCCAGAAGACACTCATCTTCATACTTCCCACCATCAAATCCTACTCTTACCTTAACCTTAACATTTTTGAATACTGGTGATATTCATTGCAATTTAAAAGGCTGTAAAAAAGTACTACATTTTGGAAGCTGGATCTGCTTCTGTCCTCACATTAAAAAAGAGAAGAGGGAACCTACTCATTTGGATTTGATAGAAAGAACCTCAGTAACTGGATGCTCTTCTGTTGAACCCAACTGAGGATGGAAGCAGATCCAGCTTCTGAAATGTATTGTTCTTTTTCAAAAAACACACATGAAGGACATAGTCCAAGAACTTTGTGATCTTGATTGTAACACACCATCATCACCTTTAAAATTAACTTAGTTTACTTATTTATTCTCCTGATGTAGTTTCAAATAATGATAAAGTTACAGGTTAAACTAGTTTAAATATTTTTAAAATTAGTTGAAACAGTGCAGCTTGGTGAGTCCAGATGTGGTTTTGTATTCTGAGCTATGCATTTTATAGGGTATCCCCATAGAGTGATCTCCAACAAAGGGCAATTTTCGAGTCAGGCATGTAGCACTGAAAGTAGCAATGAGAAATACATACAAAATTTTGTTTGGGAAACCCAAATACTTACTAAACTTTACAGTCTGGACTATTTCTGCAAATTTGCACAGGTCCATATAAATTGGAAAGGCTAACTGATGCTGTTATGGACTTGAGTAGGCAGCTCGGACCAGTGTTCAAGTTACGTCTCAATGGTGCAGATATTGTTGTGACTGTGGATGCTGATGACACCCGAACAATGTTTCGTCATGAAGGCCGCCTCCCATACAGACCGCCATTTCCTGCAGTTCAGCATTATCGACAGAAGACATTTGGCAGCATAGGCATTGTTCCAGGGTAAGTAAATAGTATGAAACGGGATAAAGACTGACACAACATTTTTGTGACAGTTCTTTTTAATGCAGCTGCAACAGAGAATCATGATTCAGCTTCAGTACCAAAGGTTTAATTCTGTTGGATAATGTACAGGGATCATTACTGACATTCAGAGACCAGTAAAGATACTCTTTAGGTGTTTATATACAATGGATATTCATAACAGTTACAATCACTTTTTGGCAAGTGCAGTTTCCTATGGCAAGATACCTTCATTTGGAAACAATGCAAATGGATTAATATCTATTAATAAAGTATCTCTTAACAATGGAATTTTTCTGTGTTCTAGGAATGGAGAAGAGTGGTACAAGTATCGTGCAGCAATACTGCCACTTTTGCGCACAAGTGTTGTCAAGGCATATGCTGATCAGCATATGCAAGTGGCAAGAAATTTTGTTGATTACATTCAAATGAAGATGGATGAAATATCCTCAGATATTATGACTGAT
The DNA here is from genome assembly GCF_000696155.1 of Zootermopsis nevadensis. The sequence goes on from NW_019059679.1 coordinate 209,068, forward strand.
GTCTGTCAGCACTTGTTCAAATATACTATTGAAGGTACATCATAGCTTCTCTCTCTCCTGCTATGTGCCATTAAATTAACTGAAGATGACTGTCTTCTGGGATGTTGCACATTGTAGTCTTGTACAAGTTTACCAGCATTGCAGAGGTGCTCGCTGCCTCCATTGACAAGACTTCATACTTCCCCCATTTTGTTATCATTACTTATAGGCTATTTAAAATATGCTTTGAGGTCATGCAGAATACCACAACCTCCATATCAAATTTTATCCAAATCTGCCCAGTGGTTCTCAAGTTGAATCAACTGGACAGGTGGATGGATGGATGGACATACGGACATGACCAGACCAGACCATAATGCGTTCTCGCTATGCACATCATACAAAGAAGGCATAATAAGGAATAGTAATTTGTTTCTTTCTGGTGTAATATATGTTGTGTTCAGAACAATAGATCTGTGTCTACAGTAAATGGATATCAATACAATGAAATACTTACTATCACAAAGAATGCATTTGGAGAATAAAACATTTGTAGATGTATGATCTGATGTTTTCACGGCAACCAAGTATAATAAATTTTTCTCAGGCTACCAGCCGTGTAAAATGGCTTAATGAAGAAAACACCAGCGTTTCGAGAACCATCTTCATCCTCTGAGAAGAATTTGTTAAATTTTTAGATATTAACCATGAATTTTATTCGTTTCTGCAGAACAAACTATATGGAATTATATGAATTCAAGTGCATGAACATATGTAGAAAGTAGGTCTGACAAACATGATTACTCTTAAATTCATAAATTTGTCTGATTAATTACTAGTATTCCTATTAGCATAACAGTATTGTATAATCATAGAAATACGTATGTAGCATTTATTGATTACCAATCTCTGGATTTGTTCAAGAACACTTTCCTTGTTCAATATTAAAGCCATCTCAGTAACAAGCCTTGGAGTGCAGTTCTGTGATGTGGCAGCTCCAAATAGCAGAGAACATGTTACAAAGGACATCATAAATGCCAGTACAGACTTCATGGATGGGTTATACAAAACAATGATTGGGTTCCCTTTATGGAAATTCTATCGAACCCGTGGCTATCGGCAGATAGAATCATCACATGAATGCTTTCGCAGGTAAACCAACTGCAGATAAAACACCAGCCACATACTTTACATAAAATTCTATATTTCAGTTGTGTTAACTGGAAATATCTGTACCTTAAAATTGTAATTTTTCAAGTTTGATCATCTGCGGTAACAGTTATATTTTTAATTAACACTATGGATGATAGCAATATATGGTTTACAAATCTTGTTTATTTTACTAAATATAAGAGTACTTCAAAAGTAGAGTCACTACTTGATTGTATGGTAACACAAAGTTCCCGAATTATGAATGTGTTGCATTTCAGAAGTTCATAAGTCTTTTAGTAGAGAACTCAATTTCTCATTAATACATTGTTATAAATGTCAGTCATGTTCTTATGCTAGGCAAAATAGACTGTTTAACCAGTAATTAAGCTTAAGTACAGTACAGTTCCCTAGAACAATGACTGGTTCATATGCATCAACTGTCATCTGTGCAACCAAATTATTGTACTTATAGGGTAGGCAACATCTTTATTAGTATGTGCTAACATTAGTAATTTAGATATTTTTTGCTAAGGGTTTCCTGAATTGGTGTAGATGGAAACCAAAGAACGTACTAAATACATACTTATGTTCTATGAAGCTGTAACATGTAATTTTACCTGCAAAATTCATAAGTAAATGTATACATTTACCAATAAGTAATGAAAGTAATATAATTTTCATCAGCTAAGTGGGTAAAAAAGTAGTTTTCAAGTGTTTCAGTATGAGCCTAAAAGTTATATCATTGATCTCTGATCTTTGTGACAACAAGGCACATATGTCATATTCTGAATCTGTCTAAGTACTTCCCATGCTATAGGTTTTTCAATTGTTTATATTTGTCGTAGTTGAAAGTTCCAGAAATTAATTTTGCATTGCACATGGAAAGAAAGAAATGCTACTTATTTTCACAAATACACATATTGTCACTATTGTTCCAATATTTTGTCTTTTAATGCTTTTTTCCTTTCCAAACAAATAATGGTAAATGGCACATACAATGTGTTTTTTTAAACATTTCATTAAAATATTGCTGAATGTACACTACATTTTGAAACTGGGTTGCAAAATTTTACCATTGTCATATATAGATTTGTAATCCCGACATTAGTGTGTCTTATGTTACAGGATTTTAGAGAACACACTTCAAGAAATGAAGTACAGGTACAAGAATAGTCCTGAGCAAATTGCATCAGCACACCCTTTCTTAGCAGCTTTATTTGATAATCCAACACTGGAATGGAAGGATATCATCATGTTGGGACTAGAGACCTTTGCTGGTGGAATTGATGCTGTTAGTGAAGTTTAATTTACAAGAATTCTCAATCTGATTAACTCCTTGCAAAGAAGTACAAGGAAAATTGAGTAAACATTTCCAAAATCAAGGGAACTGGTATAATTTTAATATATACATATAAATTAGGGAGTTCAGAAATGAGGGAACACTTTATTAATCAGAAATAAGCTTCAGCAAAGAATATGAACTGTTTCTATTTCATTAGCCAGATGTCTAAATGTAACCATTCTCATATTATTTCTTAACAGACAGCCACCACAATGGCAATGACATTTCATTACCTCGCAATTAATCCTGCAGTTCAGCAGCAAGCATATCAAGAGGCTTTAGGGCAAGGATCAGTCCAGGAGATGTCCTTCTTACGAGCCTGCATCAAAGAGACTCTTCGACTCTCTTCCACTGCTGGTGCAAACAGTCGTGTCTTGGCCAGTGATGCAAATATTGGGGGTTATCTTATACCTGCTGGAGTTAGTAGTTGCATTTTTATTTGTAGTACATTAAGATTGACAATTTTGCATAACATATTAATAAATAGAAGATAAATGAGTAATAAGAAATAAAATTGTTACTTTGCATTCCTCTCAAATGTCTTGGTTCTTTTATTTCAGACACTGGTGTCTGCATTTAATTCTGTAACTTCATTAGATGAAAAGTATTTTGTTGAGCCATTAAAGTATCAGCCTGAGCGCTGGCTACGAGATTCTTCAGCAAGAAAAGGACACCCTTTTGCATCTTTACCTTTTGGTTATGGTCCGAGAATGTGCCCTGGGCAACGCCTGGCAGAACAGCAAATGGTGTTATTGCTGGCAGAGGCATGTCAATATGTCACTTCATTCTTACAATTATAGACCTCAATTATTTCATGCAAATATGGTTAAATATATGGCATTTGACATTTTTCTTCAGTGAATTTTTAGCACTGGTTTTTCCTGGAAAAATGTATACTAAAACCATGTTAGCTGTTACATCTACTACAGTTCTTTCTGAGTAATGACTAGTTTATTAAAATATTGCATTATGGAGGCACGTAATACACACATTCATAAATACAGAACATAATGCTCTGCAGTTCTGTATGCACCAATTGTGATACACATTTCTGTTTTTCTTCATTATTTAACTCTTACTTTATTTCTGTCATCATTAATATTTTTATTCCAAAGAAGTCTTACAGTTATTTCCAGATTATAAATATAAAGTTCTTATTCAAGAAAGTAAAATCAAGTAATTGTTCCAATAAGGAAATAACATAAATTAAATTAATCTTAAATTAAAGACACTTACCCAAGATGTTGTATATTCATTGTCAGTATTTGAAAGCATTACATGTGTAAACACTTTCAAACAGGTGCTGAGGAAATACAAATTGGAATCTGCACAGCAGACCCCAGATCCTGTAGGGATGGTTTACCGCATGAACCGAGTGCCCGACAGACCCATCAACCTTTGCTTCCGGAATCGAGGCATACAGGAGAGGCAGCCTGTGAAGTTAACTTGATTCTTTACAGACAGCAAACCCATCAACTGTTATTAACCTTAATAAGGTACCTTGCAATTTCTTGATAAAACACATTGATATTTCTACAAAAACTACTTTAAATATGTAAGTAGTATTATTGTTAAAACTCTGTTTTTACTATGTATGTTAGTTTATACCTTATGCTATTCATTTATTTGTACTTTTATACCAAATACAGCAAGCTTAAAATATTATTATGTTATTATTATATGTTCTCCTACAAGTTCATGAAAAAATTCTGCACAAATACAACACAATGGCAAATGCAAACACAAGGAGCAGAAGTACTGGTATATGAAACAGCACTCTTCAGTGTGTTGAGTATTATTACTAAAACACAGGTATGGTGGAAGCTTTTCAATGGTGTACAGCCATGGTACAAAATTGTAAAATTTGTTATGTAATAAAAGACTGCTCTATGAAGGTAGAGCAAGTCAACATTTATTATTTAGCAAATTTCAGGTGATTCCATTAAGTTGGTTCATCCTTGTAAGAGGAACTGCACTATAAGTTATGACTAACTGCATGCAAGGTATAACATTCTCACAATTACATCACTATTTCTCTTGATAATATTTTGTCATGACAGCTTTGGACACACAATAAGTACAGTGCTCTTCACATATTTTCTGCTTAATCTTTTTAAGTCACTGATTTTTCTCCAGAACAATGTTCAGCAGTCATGAAGTTTGCAGACTTTATAATTTTAAGACACTTTTTATAAGCAAAAATGTGAAAAAGTCTCCAAATAAACTACTGTTGCTTTCATACAAATATTTCATAAATAAAACAGCAGTTTAAAACTCAGCATTGGTTTCATTAGACTGCTGTAACTGACACATCATACACATCCAATTATGGTCTATTCAACCTGCCTGGTCTTTAGTATGCTAAAGAATATAATTTCCAACTTGGGGGTACTTAAAATAAGTAGACTCTGCTACCCTTGATGATGGTCAGTGGAGGGGATATGTGTTTAATGCTAGTTCTGAAACACTGTGGACCCTGGTATTTCTGGAATTAAGTTGGCATAATGTAAAATAACAATAATAATAATTCCATTATATCAACTTCACAGTGAAGGAAAATTCTTATCAATTCAGAGTTAATCTAGTGTTTGACTACAGGAGATTTCTTTATATGTGCTGTGTTCATTCCTGTAGCTGTGATAACAAGCTACGCTGTGTTTGAACCACAGGGAAAAATATACCCTGGAAAACACTATATTTAAATAATTCTTTCAATCCCGCAGCTCTGGCATTTAGCATTTAGTCACCGCCTGTGACACTTCATTCTGGGGTGAGTTTGTCTCTGAATGCTTCAGGTTTCCATGAACATTAATCACAAGTGCTTCATGTTCACCTATTAGCACCTCCAAAAGCACAGGAAGCCGCACTATTCAGCAAATTATCCTAACCCCAGTCCCCTGACCTGATCCTTAGTTGGATGCAGAGCAAGGAAGTAAAATTTATTTTAATTTAACTTTTAATTACAAACTTAGTTTGTGTGATGATCATGGGAAACTTGAGTAAGACAGCTTCTTAACTGTTGAACTTCTGGTTACACTTAGCATTATACGATTGCACATAATGATTCCAGCCTTTCCTGAGTTATTACATTTTACTTTAAATGTCCTCACCTTTTCATCATTTGCTCATGTTGCTGTCACATAAAAGTCTCTGATGTCTTGTGTTGCTGACCCATCAAGAATATAAATGGAGTCACACTGAAAACTTAGGTCAGACTAGACTATCAAATCTTGGCTAATAGGTGTAAAGGCTGACATACTATCTCTCTAGCTTACAATCACAGACGTTTTTATATGCACCAGCGCAGGGGTTCTTAACACATGGCCCATGTGCATTTTTGTGAAGTACAAAAAGTCATTAAGCAAAGGTGAATATGGCCACAAGTCATAAAAGGTCAAGAGCCCTGCACTAAGAGTATAAATTCATTGTTATCATATCATAATGTGTATTATATTAAGACTTCTTCTGTGGTGAAAGTGGTTTACATTTCTGCTTGCTCTCCAAAGGACATTTTAATGTATTACTTTAATATAAACTTGTCTCCTATCAGTGACCTATCATTGCTCTACAATTATTGAGCTACAAAAGCCTTGTCTTATCATTTTATTTACTTTAATAATGTTTTTTATTTAGCCCAACACAACAAATATTAGAAACAAATACAAACGTGAGATTCAATCCATATGCCAGTGCCATATATGTGTGGGGATTTTCAATTTATCTCACTGTCCTGTGCCATGTGGGGGAAGATCTTTTTTCGGTGTTGCTGTCATATATGTGTGGGGATTTTCAATTCATCTCACTGTCCTGTGCCATGTGCAATCTCTGTTCTATTCTGAGGGGGAAGATCTTTTTTCGGTGTTGCTGATAGACATGTACACGCAGACTGCTGCGGTTTTTCACCTGCTTGCCACACTCTGAGCATGAGAAAGGCCCTCGATCCACACTGTGGAAATCACGGACATGAACTTTGAGGTTGAACTTGTTGACAAATACACGAGAACATAATGGACACTTCATGCATGACCTCAGCAGACCACTGACACTCCCTGCAGACAGACAGCCTGAAACAACACAGACACATATATCACCACTGTTCATAAAAATCTGTAATAACTGTCTATGTAAGCAGCTTATAACTAATGTAGTGTAGGAAGAAACTGATTATTAAACTCCATTAAAGTCCATTGTTGTCATATGCATTTTGCATACTATTGTACAGCTTGTACTAAATTAATATCAAATAATAGTATGATTGCTAAAACTTAAGACAGGCTGAACAGGGTGCCCTCCTTCATCTATTCTTCAAAATATACTAAAGAATGGCAGAATAAACACATCATTATTAATAAAGTAATCTTGGCCTGTCTACTATCTGCATTGTCTGCAGATGGTCAAGCAATTATTGTAAAATTAGAATGACACATACAAAAAGCAACATATTTATTATGCCAAGTAGCAGATTAGAATCATAACATTTTCAATATGGAAACAGAAGCAATGACTACACACTAAGAAGCAAAACAGAGACAGATAATCAAAAAATAGAGGACATCAATGACATCAAATATCATATGAAGAAAAGGATAAAGTTATTCCTATCGCATTCTGAAATAACATATTTTATTCTGCATTATCAGAATCCATATTTTCTCATACAGGATGCATGACTAGAAGTTTCCAGAGTGATATGCTGTGATGAGTAAAGAAAAATAATACCAAATGATAAAAAAAAATTGAGCAGTAGTGCTAACTGACTGGAAAATATGGAATATGGAAAAAATTAATCTCATTATTACTATATTTATATAGTGTTGGATTAAGCCACATGTGGTTTATAATTTTTAAGTGTGTGTCTTTCAAAGAATTTTATAAATCTTATAAAGAGTGACCACATTTAATTTTATCTCAGTTTTTTACAGATTGAACAAAGTGGATTAGTCTACTGTTAATCCCAGATCTTTGATTATCTTTTTGTATAAGAGATGTTACATTTCTGAAAATGATAAAATGTATGTGTGTTACTACGCCTTGTAATGGGTCCAACAGATAATTTGCCAAGAACATAATCTGGCTATGCACATAGCCACACACAAAACAGGAATCACTTTTTGCATAATATAATCTGGTTATGCAGAGAGCCACGCACAAAACAGGAATCACTTTTTGCATAAAATAAATGCATTATCACATATTGTAGTCAACATGATGCAGTCTTCTATTTTACCATTTTGTACATAACCAGTTCCTAACAGTTACATTACTTTTACTACAGATATTTAAAACTAATGAAAGAGAACTTCCTCAATCCTCATATATATAAAAATCAAGATAATATAAAACAAAATACTAGTAACAGTTCTCAGTTCTCGCATATGAATACTTCCATCACTCAAGTGATGAATGTTTGAACTAAATTAAAATCTTTGGGCACTTGTTACATGTTTTCACTACTCTTTACATTCTGCAGACAGATCTTATAAGCACAGATTCTCTACACAAAGGCTAGTATATTTAAAATACATGTGTGGTTCAAATTTGATATGAAATTTTAATTGTTTTTCAGTATCACCAACTGTTGTGGAAGCATCAAAAAAATTCTATCCTGCAGGGATGAGAAAAGTATGTACACAGAGAAGAAGAGTGCTTTGAGAAAACTGCCTAATACTAAATATGTATGACAAATTATTGACACAGTACAACGTATGACAAAATTTTAAATGCATACACAGTCACATAAATATATTTAACAAATTTTAAGAGTGCAATACTTTAGGTCACTAGATGCTCTAGAAAAAGGCTGTGATTTAAAGCTGAATTTAGGAAGTAAGCAATTTTATATCATTCAATTTCATTCTCTTTTCATCTATGTTCAACAATGTTCCAGAACTTCTTATAAAACAGACTAAACAGCGCAATTTTTTCTTTAACTGTGAATAAATTACAGATTAATGAGCTACTTTAATTATTAAGTGTATGATGGAATAAATATTCTGATTAGGGTCTCTGCTCCATGGAGTCTGTTATATTACTATCAGTATCCCTGAGCCTTTATTCCAGCATTAATTGTTTCCATAAAATTTAGACATTCAACTTAAAACACAAAATGAGTGCTGCTTAGCAAATAATTCAATGGCTTTAACAATTTTGTACATAATACTCTTCAATATTTTTCAAAGGACTGAACATTCTTCACAGTCTCTTTGAAATAATTCATGTTTACACTAAATTTTGTTCCTAATAAACTTATTATACAAAGTAAATTCAACATAAATATAGTTTCACAACCTATATGTGTCTACTGTTGGGTCTTGTGCATTGTGACAGGAGAATGGAGAATGTTTTTGGGAGCCTGATGATGTCGATATTGGTGAACCCGCAGGCAACTTTTGTTCTTCACTTGCTTCCCACAGTGAGGACAGAAGAATGGACCTTGATCATCTCCATGAACATCACGCATATGTACCTTCAGGTTGAACTTGTTTCTGAAACCCCGTGAACATAGGGGACATTCCATTATGTACACAGCACTGTATAACCAACCTGCACAAATACAGAAACATGATGTTAGCATGTGTCATTCGTGCTTTATTGTACTAAAATATATAAGGACACATCATTTTAAATGTCTGAAATTAAAATAGATAAAACAGCTGTAAAAGTGTTCTAATTATTTATAAATTACATTAATACTCATATATGACAGCTGAACTACTTATATTCACGTATTTATTGTGAATGTCTGCAGTAATTAACTTATTAATCCACCTGCCCACTGTCTAATTGATGCAAAGAAGGAATACCTTTCTGAAGTGGGAGTACCATATGATAAATTCTTCTACTCCTACTGACTGGATTATTGTGACAAAAATATCCAACAAAGGTGACCTATAGCTTATTATGGCATCTTAAAAATGATGCAGACAGTTAAGGACAATCATCAACAACCGCAAACAAACAAAACATGGAGCATATTCAGGCAATGATTCATGGAAACTGTAGGGTAACTATTGCATAAATTTCTGCAAGACTGGACATTAATGTAGCTCATTCTTCCTCATATAGCAACCACCTTCATGCCACTCACTTGGAACAAATGGCAACTGAATCATACAGCATGTCAGTGTCTGACCTTCAGCTATAGTATGCACGGGCTTCAACAGTGTTGCCAACTACACAATGAAAATATTGCAGTATTACCCTTACTATCTTAAATCTCCTCTTACATGTACAAGAAAATATAATCACATAACAAACAAATATAAAACAAATTAGTTAATCTACATTTCTGCAGCTGTACAGTTTCAAATCAAATACTTAAAAATGTTAGACGTGCACATTTAAAGTTAAGGCAGTTCAAAGTGGGAGAGGACTGGGGTTACATTCTGATAATTTCTCTTAGTACTCAAATACAATTCAATACTGTATGCTAGGTTTTGTTTTAATTTCTGATTTAAAATATTCTAATATTTCTGTTCCAGTTTTAATAGAAGATACTTGAAAATTGTAAGAAATAAACATAATTTGTTTTAATAGGTATAACAGAGTTTACTGAACATTTTATGGTTGTATTTAGTTATTGAAACTTTAAGAGTAATATGTTTACTGAGTGAACCGAGGATCTCACAGCAATGATTATAAAGATGGCTGTTTTCTGGGTTGTTGCATAGAGTAGTCTGGTAGGAGTTTACTAATGTTTCAGAGCTACTTGCTCCATCGTCACTTCCCACTACAATATTCAGAATCATCCTGTGATCAATGCTACAAAACCAGTGCAGATAAGAGCGTGGGAAACCAAAAAATAAACAAGAGATTCTATAATCTTTAATAACTGTTCTCAGAAACTAAATTCTATTATTATGCTGAATGTCATAAAATAATTTTAAAAAACTGTATCGATAAATTAATTTAGAAATCATTTAAAAACTGAAAAAAACAGCTAAAAATAAAAGAAGTACAAGTGAAATTCACAGTAGTTACACACTAACTGTGGCTCCACGCACTGGACACATAGACATATCACAATTTCATTTACCAATGTGATTCTTAATAGATCATATATATGGTTAAAAAGAGTTTCTTACAGCATAATCCTCCATCTTATTATATAGAAAGTAATACTGCTAGAGATCTAATACATTTCACTTTCAAATTAATTTCCATATAACAAAATACTGACACATAGCATTGGAATAGTTAATAGTCATCTTAACACATAAATGAACGATGTAAACGATACAAGTGTACACGCAGAGAACCCCTGTTCTTCACTATCTTGCCACATTTATTGCAAATAAATGGTCCTTTATCAACACTGTGAACATCTCGAATGTGGATTTTGAGGTTTGTATTGTTCACAAACACTCTCATGCAGTATGGACATCTGGCATTGTGATTGGATGTGGGCCATGATGAACCTGAAAAAGAAAACATCAGTGATTCTTTAAACGCGAATATCTAAACAGCTTGAAATAAGTTTTAACTCATTCTCTCCCAAGATTTTCAGCAGAGAATTTTTTATTTTTTATTTTAATTTACTATGACTGTGTAGGATGATGTAAATGTTAGCCACCTGCATTCCAGGAAAAGGGCTCATTGTACCCATTGAGATAAAAGCTGAGTATAGCTCCCATAAAAACTTTATACCACTTGGCTCCCATCTAATGATAAGGAATTATAATTATGCATGAGGTTGTGCCACATAGATTTTAATTTCTTACTATCAGATGGGAACCTAGCAGCATATAATTTTGTAGTGATAAATTCTTGAAAAGTGTGCTAATGTTATTTCCTTTCAAAATGGAAATGAATAGAAAAGAAAGTACGCACAATTTATATTTGGGTGGTAATTGATACATTTTCTATGTAATGTTTTTGTGTGTGTGTTGAAAGCTGGCAAACACAGAAATGGCATATATAAATATCTAAGGTTAGATTTAATCCTTTGACAAGTGATGTTTAGATGACCTAAAACACTGCCAGATTGAATTTGTCACTTATGCAATTTTTGGTAAAAAAATATCAAAGAAAGGAAATAAAATTAGCACTGTGAGCAATCGGTCCCCAGTACAGTAGATGTCATAAGCGTACAGTACTCAGCAAAGCAAAGATTTGCTTGTCACACATGATCATTCTGTAGGACATGGAATATGAAAACCACTCAACTGTGTTCATGTTCCATGCAACATTATGACGCTGAACATGCCAGTACATTCTATTCTGTAGAAGAATTTACTTAAACCAAAAATTCTTGACAATTATAAATACATGTAAGCAACAATGGTGATATTTTCTTGCGTAACTATTTTTGCATTAAATCACAGTCACAACTATGCAGTTTCTTATTTGTATTAGAATCAAGTATTGTGTTATAACATGTTCTGCATCCTTGGAATGTAAAAAGTTCCAGTCTATTCTACTCATCAAAGGTAAACAATTTTCAGTCACCAGATGTCTATAGTAAAAAACAGATGATTGAACCATATAAATGTATAAGTACAGTTGGCCCTTGATGGAAGCATTTAAAAGAAAGTAGGCACCATACATACTTCTCAGAAGATCAGTTTTATATTTTTGATACATGCCCTTCCCATCATTATGGAACATGATTCAGAGTTGCAAAAACAACACAGTTCCATCAATCTTGGAAGTGTAGTTCTGACAGTATGTGGATAGGGATATGTGAGCTGGGTAACAATTTGGTACATAAGAAACTAGTATTATGATAAAATACAAAAAACAGGAAAATTAAGGTAAGTTAAATTGGAATGATGACATCAAAGATGGGTAAAATGTTACATTCGAGTCATGTTTATGCTTCAAGACACATTAATGTTCATGTGTCACAGCTCACACAAGATCAGTTGACGGTGTGTTGCTTTAGCATAATGCATCATACCTAAAGTCTTGCTGGCAGCCATATTAGTGCATTAAATTTCTACTCAAAACTCTGTAAATGTTCACATTCAGACTCATGTTCATACAATATTTCTGATTGGGAATAACCTCAGGAATAAGATCCTGAAGTACTGACGTAAAGCCACTAGACATCCTGCATATTTGTTCTGTTTTATTTCTCTGCACACAATATTGTTTTCTTAGTAGTACTTGTACCTCTAACAAAAGTTACATTGTGTTAAAATTAATTCATTACTCACTGAGAACTGTACAGTTTGCAGCATTATAAATAATGAGATAACTTCTTATGCAAAGACAATGGATGGAAATATTATAAATGCCAGGTGTGGCCACTTAAATAAATGTAAGGATTCAAATTGTGACATATACATCATACATATTTATTACATTCCACAGAACCATAAATTAGTCAGATAATAATAGGATGTGGAATAAGTTATACTATACAATACAATTCATACCTTTATAAAGATTTCACATAATATAATCAAAGGGTTCACATAAAGTAGTGATATGTTAGAAATACATCCACCCATAACATACAGTAAATAAATTACACTACCCATTATGACTTATTTGTAAACATTAGAAATTCATCAATTAAATTTCTAGACCACAGTTTTGAAGAATTTGATACTGTTCTTGATACATCTGGTATTTTTTATGTATGCAGTACATTTTTTGTGTTATTTGTATGACATGTGTAAATGAATGAATAATGGGAGGGTCTTAACTATCCTTATATTTAATAGTATTTGAGGTTCTTGTGGTGGTGAGCAAAAATATGGCTCCCTTTCAGGTTGTAGTACAATGTAGTCTGGTAGAAGTTTACCAATGTTTCAGAGTTCCTTGCTGCCTCTACCATCAGGGTGATGATAGAGGCACATGATGACGCAGGCAGCAAGGACCTCTGAAACATTGGCAAACTTCTACCAGACTACACAGCACCACAACCCAGAAGACAGACATCTTCATCCTTATATTTGCCTGCTTCTTTCCCCTTAAAAAATACAATCCATGGACTACTTGATTACATACAGTATGATTGTAAAAATCACAAAAAATGTCTATTTCTCAGTCTTCTTTCTTCATGATTAGATGTGCTCCCTGCATTCAGTAAGTACTAAAATCAGACTGTAAAACTAGTAGTTAGTTGCAGTTACTGAAACTGAACACAAAATAACATACATGTTTATATAATAGAAAATAGATTCTGAGATATCTTTCTCAATAGTTTCTGCATTTTACTCTATAGAAGTTGGAACTTAGATAGAAAAAGTTTCTTGCTTTGTATAGACATGTCACACTGTTCTCCACATTCATGAAAATACCACACTATTTCAATTTATATAAAATACATAATCTTTAAGTCATTCACAGAGTGTGACTGCGGTATATGTGAACACGCAGACAGCTCCTGTTCTTAACTTGCTTGCCACAATGAACACAAGTGAATGGACCTTTGTCAGTACCGTGAACATCTCTAAAGTGGATCCTGAGGTTTGACTTGTTCACAAACATCCTTGCGCAATATGGACACTTGATACTTGGAAAAGATGATCCACCACCATGGTAAGACAAGAGAGTACCTGAAACCCAAAATACTGATGTCAGACAGTGAGAAAGCAAGGTAATTGGTTGATGATAAGTCTTCACATAAAATTAACAAACTTCATGGTGCATGGTCTTGCTTTACAGCTTGACAATTACTAAACTAGTAAAGAAAATTCCATTCTTTTATAGAACTCAAACTACGTTCACAGAAGTTCAATGTCATGAACTGCCATAAAAAATTACCAATATGACAGTATGTTTTCTACTGTGGTGACAGTGCCACTCATTACCTTCACAGGAGTAAATACAGTGGCCAATGATCATGGAATAAAATATTGTTGGATAAAATTGCTGTATCTCCACACTAAAAGAGCAAGACATTTTCCATACAATAATTTCTAGTTATGGTACATTACATGTAAGGAGGGAAATGCTTACAAAATAGAGGAAGAACATACCACATGTTAGGAAAAACAAAAACCAATGGCTTATAACATTACTGAGAAAGATCATTCCTGTTGAATTTGAACACAGTATGATGTGACTTAATTATGCACAATTTCTTCTCTCCTTCCTGTCATTATGTACACACTTTATTCAATTAATCAAATGAACATTATAATTAACCAGCAAAGTGACAGCAGAACCTCAACTTTCAATAATATGAAGCTTGTCATTTGACACAATCCTGAGCCAGTTCCATTTATTTCCATTCACACAATCTATATCAATAAAATGTTTCTTAATATTAGTCTTAACACTACCCAATCCTGGATCCAAGAAAACAGCATATAACATCCATTGTCATCAAGCAGTTATATTTCACTCATAGAAAACATTTCGTTTTGCTACACAGTTATAAATTAATAATTCTTTAAAGTAAGCCAGATTACAGGTCATCGAAAAAGTATAATTACAAACACCACAACCTTCTGTTACACATGGGATTCTTTGGTATCTTTAGCTGCAGAAAATAAGAATTCTTGAAAAAAAATATCACCATTGTAAAATATTAGCACAATATCTAATGCATGATTGGTTTGGACATATAACTGTTTATCGAGCTTACCAAAAACAAGATCCTGAACACATTCCTTATCGCAATATATAATAAGGTTACTGACTTGTATGGTTTTCACATCTTGAAGATGTAAGTTTTAAAATCTGCCGAGGTCTGAAAAATAAGCATACATCCAATTGAGATTCAAATAACAATATCAATCATGGATAACAGAGACTTTGGACTTTATCAATTACCTTGTATTACAAAATATCATCAGTATCAATAACATTAAATATCATGACATAAAACAGCAGTGACTGCTTTTATAAATCTTGCATATAGAAGTTAGAGCCAAGATAGCTCAGTCAGTATAGTGACTAGCTACAGACTGGATGACTGGGGTTCGATCCCTGATAGACAGAGGATATTTTCCTCTAGCCTCTGCATCCAGACCAGCTCTGAGGCCCACTCAGCCTCCTATCCAATGAGTACCAGGGTCCTTTCCCAGGGGTAAATGCAAGGATGTGATGCTGACCACTCACCCCCATCTACTGCTGAGGTCAAGAATGAGTATGAGCTATATATCTTCTCCCCCCAAGCGACTTACATGGTGTGTAGCGGGGCTGCTTTTTACTTACATATCCATGTTAGGAGCCAGGGTAGCTCAGTCAGTATAGTGACTGACTACGAACTGAACAACCATGGTTTGATCCCCAACAGGGGCCAAGGACTTTTCTGCTACCTCTGGGTTCAGACTAGCTCTGGGGCTATCTAATGGGTACTGGGGTCCTTTAATAGGGGTAGAAGTGCAGGCAGGGCATGATGCTGACCACTCACTCCTATCTAGTGTAAAGGTTAAGAATGAGCGGGAGCTACACCTCCCTCCCCCACCAAGCATATAGTGGGACAGCTTTAATTACTATATTTTTACATACACATATTACATTTAAGCCATATTACTTTAAGACTAAATTACATTACTGAGTTTTGGGTATAATGACACATGCAAAGTTCTCTCTTCTGTATGTTGGCACAGAATCTTGCCAAGACACCTGGTGGATTCAAGGGGGTCTAGAAACCATACAACCAAGAATGCATTTTGAAGACAACATTCTGTCAGCTGCAAAACTAAACATAAATGATCTGACAAAATTAAATACAATTAATGAGATTTGAGAGCTTATTTGTTATTTTTTATTCTCGAGCGTAATGCATGTATCTTCTAAATGCATACTTTGTTATTCTGCATACTTAATTTGCTTTGATGTTCATTTACTGAAGATATTTTTAGTTGTTGCAAAGTTAACCAAACAACAAATACCACATTAAATATTTATCACATCAAGAACTGTTTGATGCAAAACTTTTAGACCTAAATGCGCCTTCTATTTTATGCCATATACCACTTTATTTTTCAGAGTTATTTTTGAGGAAACTACCAAGTTTGCTTTGAGCTTAAACTAAAACACTGATTATACTGCACTGATATATAACAAAATAAACAAAATTCACTTCAAGTCTGAAGATGGAGGTGATACATTCCTCCAAAATGATGGTAACAATGTATAAACACCACATCCCAGAAAACCACAAGTGACAAAATTAAATACACTTGACAGCTTTTACTGTAGATCCCAGTACCAAATTTCACTGAAATCCATTCAGCAGCATCAGAGATGACCAACCAAAAAACATTTAGGAACAGGCAATTGAGCCAGAGGCAATAATGGAGAGACTGTTTATACTACTGTAGGATAAATAGCATAATTGGGGTTAAAATGTTTTTACAATATGACATAACACATAAAGTATGTGTTCATTTAGGATTCTAACAACCATGGTTTGATCCCCAACAGGGGCCAAGGACTTTTCTGCTACCTCTGGGTTCAGACTAGCTCTGGGGCTATCTAATGGGTACTGGGGTCCTTTAATAGGGGTAGAAGTGCAGGCAGGGCATGATGCTGACCACTCACTCCTATCTAGTGTAAAGGTTAAGAATGAGCGGGAGCTACACCTCCCTCCCCCACCAAGCATATAGTGGGACAGCTTTAATTACTATATTTTTACATACACATATTACATTTAAGCCATATTACTTTAAGACTAAATTACATTACTGAGTTTTGGGTATAATGACACATGCAAAGTTCTCTCTTCTGTATGTTGGCACAGAATCTTGCCAAGACACCTGGTGGATTCAAGGGGGTCTAGAAACCATACAACCAAGAATGCATTTTGAAGACAACATTCTGTCAGCTGCAAAACTAAACATAAATGATCTGACAAAATTAAATACAATTAATGAGATTTGAGAGCTTATTTGTTATTTTTTATTCTCGAGCGTAATGCATGTATCTTCTAAATGCATACTTTGTTATTCTGCATACTTAATTTGCTTTGATGTTCATTTACTGAAGATATTTTTAGTTGTTGCAAAGTTAACCAAACAACAAATACCACATTAAATATTTATCACATCAAGAACTGTTTGATGCAAAACTTTTAGACCTAAATGCGCCTTCTATTTTATGCCATATACCACTTTATTTTTCAGAGTTATTTTTGAGGAAACTACCAAGTTTGCTTTGAGCTTAAACTAAAACACTGATTATACTGCACTGATATATAACAAAATAAACAAAATTCACTTCAAGTCTGAAGATGGAGGTGATACATTCCTCCAAAATGATGGTAACAATGTATAAACACCACATCCCAGAAAACCACAAGTGACAAAATTAAATACACTTGACAGCTTTTACTGTAGATCCCAGTACCAAATTTCACTGAAATCCATTCAGCAGCATCAGAGATGACCAACCAAAAAACATTTAGGAACAGGCAATTGAGCCAGAGGCAATAATGGAGAGACTGTTTATACTACTGTAGGATAAATAGCATAATTGGGGTTAAAATGTTTTTACAATATGACATAACACATAAAGTATGTGTTCATTTAGGATTCTTAACTAACTTAAAAAATTAAATAGCAGTACAACATTCAATTAGACATATTTTAAACAAAATATTAATGTACCAATTAAAAATGTTTCCATTTTAAGCACAAGAATGTCCTAGAATTATAAAAGGGATATTACTAAATGCTGTATCTAACTTATGCAAGAGAGACAACCTATTTTTTAATATTTATGGTTTGGAAAATCATATTTGTAGAATTGTATATATAGTATATATCATTATTTCTGTATATGAGCAACATGATAATTATGAAAGAAATTAACATTAAAATCAAACAACCTGGCACGTGGTAAACTAACCACCTAAGATTATTCAATATAATGTATTTGCTTGTTATTCTAATGAATATTCTACTCTAAATTCTATACTTAACAGAGGCCCACCTCTTGTGATAATTATAGACATGAGAATACAAACTGTTCTTGTTCTTCATAGTGCGGCCACATGTGGAACAAATAAATGGGCCACGTGCCTCACCGTGCAGGTTGGAAACATGCTTCTTGAGACTGTCCAGGTGGTAGAATTCCTTATGACATACTGTGCAATACAGCAGTGCACTTTTGCCACCAACTGTAACAAGAAGACAACACTGTAGATTGTCCTGATTCAAATAATTACTTTAGTTTACAAACTGATCTTGATAAGTTAATGAGCTACATGTAATACAGGCAAAAAGCATATCATCAAGGGTTAAGGCTGAACACAAGTCTCATAGCTCTGTGGCTGAGCGGTTAAGTTGGATCTTCGCAGTCTGGTCACTGTTCTCAATACATTTGGGATGCAGTTTGATGACATACTCCAGTCTATTCCACTCCACTCAAATGGTATAGTAACTGAAGGTATGTGAACAGTTTCATGCAATCTAAGCTGGACTAGAATGAAATGAACACAAGGAACTTCTCCTTAAGCGTTTCAGAAATAGCAGTGGCATTAAAGAAACTGCTTTCAGAACATAAATTAACTCAAACTATTAAACAATGGAACTTGATTTGTAATTACATAAGTCAGATTTTTATATTGTTGTTATGTTTATTAAGTCCTCAGCACGGCATATAAACCATGCAGAATGTTTATTTATTTATAGTTTATTTAACAATAATTTTCAGTAGCTCACAATAATGAGTGGATGACAATTAATAATGAATTACAAAAGATTTGGAAGGAAGTGATCGTGGCCCAATTTAAGATAATATCAAGGCATCTGCTGGAGGGACTGAGGAAGACCTCGAAAAACATCAGTCAGGACAGCCAGTCTTGACTTACTGAATCCGAAGGTTCATCACCGAATTAACCAAAGCCCTCCACCGGACCCTGTCCTGGGCCAACAAAATCCAGTCTCCTTAAACTCCTATCTCCCATAGATCCTGCCTGACATTATCCTCCCATCTACGTCTAGGTCTCCCCAGCGGTCTCTTCCCCTTAGGCTTCCCAACCAATACCTGGTGCACACCTCTTGTCCCATCCATGTGCGCTACATGCCCCACCCATCTCATTCTTCTCAACTTAATCACCTTGACAATATTTATAAATTACTAATGTAAGTAGTTAATATCAACAAAACATTCTGAACAGATGGGTTTATCATCCACCACATTTAGCCTAATAGCAACTAACATCATCTTATCTGAGATGTGGTTAGTCTGTCTGTCCAAATGCTCATAACACATCTCTAAGATAATGGAGATTTGTTGCAATTTAAATGTAACTGCAAGGGTACCACCTGAAAAAGTCTTCAGGGGATTAACAGCAAACAGACTGTAAGACCCAAACAGTAGGTGCTGTGTGAAGATTAAGAAGTACATCATACAGATCCATGCCACATTATAACACATGAGAAAGTGGAATACAGAAAGTGTTTCTTTTCAGGTACATACAATGTATCATTCTCTATACTGATCATTCTTTGAACCAGTATCATGTGTCATAGGTTACATGCAGTCCAGCTCACTATGTTTCATTAGCATACCGCATACCACTAAACAGTTAACTCCAGAGTTAAAGTCCATCTGGCAACGCCACAGCACAGCAGTTTAAATTAATATAAAATCTTATAACAGAGCAGAAAGTAAGAACCCATTAGGTATAATATTAAATTCTGACTTTACAGATATAAGAACACAAATAAACAAGCATATGCAAACATAGATGTATTTTGGTTGCCAGATGTCTTGCAAACTGACAGTGTCGGGCAAGCAGCAAAGAGGGGAACATGCTGCATGGGCACCAACACGCATCCTAAAAACACAATCTCTTCCATTACCTCCACACTTTTAGTTATGCATAGTACCAAGATTTAACTTGACAAGTTGAAGTAATTATGGAGGATGAAGCACACCAAAGAAGATACAACAGAGATATTCACAGTAAGGATTAAGAAATAATCTGAATGGACCATCCACAACAGTCAGTTTTTTTGAGACAGCTGCTGCAGCACCAGGCTACGCTGAATCTTTACCTGACTGCTAAATCCAGTGCAGCCTGAGAACTAGGGAGCACATCTCAAAAGATGTCTGGCGACTAGTGTAATTAACTTGCTTGTACTTTCCGGCACAATATAAATACTTCAAATATGATAATGTTGTGAAAGAATTAGAACAATGTCTGGAGTGTGATCTGAGGCCAACTATAATGACTGATATTTTTTTTAAGGCTGTCCCTAATTTTTTTCTGGAAAATGTCAGGAGACAAACTTCTTAAACTGAGAAAGTTTTAGTCAATGAGTAAACATTTTATGTTTTATTCAGGAGAACCCAGTTTGAACTGTGATTTGTATGAGCTATTATGCTTTCATGGTTATTCTGTCTCCCAAGTAAATATTAAATTCTCCAGAACCATGGCTAGCTATTTCTCGCTTCCTTTCATCGTCAAACAAACACTGGTTTGTTGGTGCAGTGAGAGCAAAAGATTTCAAAGCAGAATGATGGTAGGAACAATTCACTTTAAAATCAACTTGGCCTACCTTAGAGTGAAACATCTGATGGATACAAAGAAAGTTTCTTCTTGTAAGAGGCCCACAGGTAATCTTCTGGCATTCCTTTCCATTTTAGAGCTGGTATGTTGAGGGATTTTATAGCAACTGTATTGCTTTGCAGAATGATGGATACTAGTTCCTACTTCTGAACATGTTCATATGTACACATGATTACTTCAAGTGTGCACGTGGATTACTTAATGCTGTTAGAATGACTCACAATGTTGAAAATATCAGTTAGAACAAGATGGACTTAAAACACATATACTGTGTTAAACATGCCAGCCTTATGAGACAGACATGTTATAAACATTTTGCTTTTCACCCATATGTAAAACTAACAAAATTTTGTAGAAGAATTTCAGAAAGTCATGATTTCTTATAATCAATATAGTTTTCACATACAAGATCACATATGAAGATCGACCAGACTACACAGTGCAACAACCCAGAAGACAGAAATCTTTATACTCACTGCTGTGAAAACCTAAAATCTTACAAGATTACATATGGATTATAATTCATCACATTTTTTCAAAACACAGAATCACTTTCTGGGTGATGACACAGGCAAAATAAATGGGAAAAGGAATAATTCTTCAGTAAATGTACTACATACAAATATAATGGGATGTTCACTTGGAGAGGGAGTGAGAAAAAGATAAAATTGCAAATGCAAGGAATATAAAAATATGTTTTTATTATTGCTTACGTAGGTAAAAATCAGATGATTATTCAGTGTAATGATATTGATCTTTGAATCTTCTAAACATAATTATGAAGGAGATGAAATAGATAAAGCATATATTAAACTGTTATTATTTGTGGAACCCACAGACACACAAATGAAATGTAAACATTGAATATTTCAGTCACATACAATTCTCTGTTATTCAAATGAATGATATTGACTTTTACATGATCTTTATAAACACTGGACTAATTTAATACAATATTTAACTTTTATGCCATTAGCATTATGCCCATGTTTAGTGCACAACATGAAACTGAAGAGCTTTCTTAGTCCTATAAAATATCCATGAAATGTAGAAATACCGACATATACATCCTGCAGAAAATGTGTTAAGGAATTAACTCACAATTTTTCTGGAGAACCAAACCAAAATCAATAAAACTGCCCTTTACAAGGCTTTGAAATTCCACTGATGTAAAGTTTCCTACTTGGGAATACGGGGAAAATAGAAGCAAAATGAAGAGTATAACATTTGTAGTGTTATAAAAGTAATGATCATTAAAGGAGTTATTTTCTTTGATACAAATGCGGATACCTTTTTACATTCAATATTTTACAGTTACCAAATGGTGCACAAAATAGAGGAACTGTTGTTACCAGATACTAATACATAAAGCAATTCTCTTCATATTTAAGTATCATGGTTGCTTTTATTGTGGTACTGCAGCTAGTGAGACTCTGCATAACAATGGTAGAAACGTGTCCAGTCAGGTGGATGAGAATGTTGCCCTCGTTTAATTATTTTATGAGGAGGTATTGACCGCTGGCAGATTCGAGCACTGCAAGTATTTCTTTCACAACAGCGCCATACCACATGATACTGTCTTTCTTGATGTTTTGTATACATGTAGCCATCCAACAGGAGCTTCCGTTGTCCACGTTTTGTTACTGCATACATCACTGTGAACCAGATATTAACACAGTGCTAATTAATATCATAACATCTTAACTATATGTGCATATATTCTGTACAGTATAAATTTAGATAAATGGTGGAAGATAAAAACATCTCCTTTCCAAAATCAACTAGCATTTCACTCAGCTATATCAGTGAAAAACTGTGTTACATTTTAAATATATGCAGCAAGTTTTAATGTGCTACAAAACCACAGACATATGCAAGAAATGGTGTAGTAACTCAGAAACATGAATAACATGCAACTCAATTATGGCACCACACTTTGTTCACTACCCTTATTGGCATTAAAGCAGGGGCGGTGGTAAACTGAAACTGTTTTATTATGTCTGGGCATATTCTTATTTTTTAATGTGTGTATTAGAATTCTATATGCTGTATGAAATACAGTAGGATCTTGAGGGGAAAAAGAAAATGCAGAACTGTGGCATACATGTCAGTACCATCTTAAATATGCACTACAGTCTGAACCCTTGAGGGAAAAAGAAAATACAGAACTGTGGCATACATGTCAGTATCATCTTAAATATGCACTACAGTCTGAACTTACTTATTCATGTTAATTTCACCAATGGCAATGTCCAGAACAACAATATGTTGAATTATGCCGTCAGTAACCAAGTTCTGTAATAATTTTGGTTGAATGCTCTGTAATTTCGTTCTTTGTACACCTTTCTTTTATCAACGCTCAGTGTCAATGAACCCTTAAGCCGATATGTGGATAAAAGTGAATTAGAACATTTTGAGTTGTAGTAGACAAAATTTCATTTCATTATCTGTAGAATGGATCACTACGAAATTATTTTAATAGTTTCTGCAACACATTCTTTTCGTAATTTCTATAAAAGAATGTGTTGCTAAATTGAACACAGTTATATAAAACACACATCCTGCATAGATGCCTTTCAGTAACAGAATAATTTACCATTCAAACCATAACACATTTTATACACTCTGGTACAAATTATTAGCCACAGATAGTGAATTAATAATAATACAGCGGTAACATAAAATTGTAAAGACATGAAATTATACACATTTTCTTCAACTTCTGGTCACAAATGAACTGTTTTTTCCTAAATATTTTAACTTTCTAGCAGTCTCCTTAATGGTTATCCTGGTATTCATTTTCCGCGGGTGGGTAGTAAAGAATAAAAACCCAGGTACTCGAGGTTGAGAGTTGTGCAAGGGGCTCATAATCTTTCCATTAAAATACTACTTTCAAGCTCTAGCAAATTAGAAATTATACAAATGTCATAGCAGAAACCCATTTCTATAAGTGATGGAATGTAGAGATAAAAATATTGCAAGGACATGGAAGATGGATTAACAAATACAACTGACATACTAATGTTTTATTCAACACATACAAGTTTGCAATGCTGTTTCTGGCTTTCACTCAACACTCATACATTAATTCAGGTAAAAAATCACATCATATGAATCCTACTTTCAAAATGGTTTTTACTGTGCAAACACTAACAGATACTACTAACTAGCCAAAGAAACTAGACAAGGAAAGGGACCCTGAAGTTCTCTGTGACGACTCTTAATATGTGCTGTAACAGTATCCTGTCGTGTGAAGCTCTTGTGGCAGATTTCACAAACAAATCTGTTTTTAATTACAAGGGCTGACTCTCCTCCTCGATATCTTAGGCTGAATTGCAGATGGATTATCTGTAAAAATTAAACAAAAACTCCAATTACAGCAACACTCTAGCAAAGCTGATGTTGTGTACATAAATAATTTCCAGTCTACTCTAGTTAAGTTAACATAAGCATAAAATTAATGTTGCAGTGCGCTATGAAATTCAACTAATCAATCAATTAAGACCATGTTAAACGTATACAGAATTATACTGTTAAGATTACATACCATTATCAGATCATCCACTTGTTGCAGAACACCAATTTTCAAAGAGATCTGAGATTTTCTTGGCAGTAAAAATTGATTGTGGTTTCTGAGCTGTGATAATGCCTTCAGCTTGTTATCTATGTTCCTCTGAAACACTGGTGTGACTTCAACCGTGAAGTCAGGCAACACATTACTCCAATATGTTGGTAATTGTCTAGAAGACTACATGACCCCACAACCCAGCAGGCCACAGTCAACACTAACCTTCAATGTTTATACATAACAATTATAATTGTCACTGATCATATTTTGAAAAAGTCTTTCCAAAATAAATTGAGTCTTCTCATTTACTTCTCTTTATGTTTCTTGCTGAAATATGTGTCACTTGTTGACAATGATTATTCACCTACTACGGTTATTATAAAAATGTTAATCTCAAAGGCATGCATGCATAGATTAATATTACGGACACAGTTCATTCAAAAAATTACTTCAAGAATTGAAACATTTCTGATGTCACAGCTTGAAAACACTTATACTCATAAATGTCACTCATTTAAAACAACAAAGGATTTTGTTTATTTTGAGCACCAACAGTATTAACTGACAGGCTTCCACAGCAATCCTTAAGAGTAGTTATTTATCCAGCAGTGGAATAATCCTTTCTTACAAATGTAGAACCTTTAGACAGATATACCTTCTTGGTAAATCTGTCATGGTATTTGTATTTAGAATATAAAAGTCATGTTAAAATTAGCAGACTGTAATATAAAATTATCAATCTTTATTGTACAGACTGGGATACTGGATACTGGGAATGACCCGTTCTTCAAGTGCCTGAGTGGCAAGTGGGTCCCAACTTTTCATTGGCTTGATCCATAGACATTCGGTAGGACTCCTTGGACGAGGGATCGGCCCGTCACAAGGCCTCTACTTGTACACAGGACAGCACAACACAGAAAAACGCGGACAAACATCCATGGCTTGAGTGGGATTCGAACCCATGGTCCCAGCGACCAAGCGGCACAAGGCCTACGCCTCAGATCACACGGCCACTGCGGACCCCCATTGTACAGACAGAGGGTATTTTTTGTTGGATAAATTAAATTTTTATGGATTTAAAGGAATAGCAGCACAATGGTTCAGATGTAATGTAATAAAGATGTATGTATGTATGCATGTATTATAAGCAGCTTTTGTGCAAAATTAATTGATATGAGTAATTTTAGGTATAGGAACAATTATTAATCATGCTTCTGTAGATATTTTAACAGCTGTAAAACACATATCAACTTACTGCTGAATTCTACATAGTTTACTGATACAAGTGAGAATGTATGTTACCATAATTAGAATAAAAATTAAATATGCATAATACATTAACAGATGACTGTTTAAATCGGCTTTATGGAATGAAACACCCAAGGTTCTCTTCTGACACGATGTAACCTTATCTTATGAAATTATTTTATATCATAATCTTTTGTGAACTGATAACATTTTTTTTTTTTCATTCCTGGAATTGTATACCACAGTAACTATTAAACACCGTCACTTTTCAAGTACTAGAGCAGAGCGCTCCTTTCAGAGCTCCTCGGGGGGTTGGTCAAGTTTTTAAAAGGCAACCAACCCCCCTTCGGGAGGTTGGTTGCGTTTTAAAATCTTGTGTAAGAAACTAAACCATTTCATTTGTACTTTTATTATTTTGTGCAGACATTCAAGACCTAGGTCTGGTCTTAATGGAAATGAACTATTTTTACCATGTATTCAACATAAACAGAAATTAAAATCAGACAAATTTGCATTCGAGATGGCAATTACACAGAAAAATGAGTAATAATTAACAAAATGTATATACATATGTAGAGGCTTATGCACACATGCAAAGTTAGGCTGCATACAGCAGTTTCATTTTCCAATTTTAAAATAAAATTATATGTTATTATAAGTAATATTCCAAGATATTGAAATAAACTTGTATTATTCACACTAAATTAAATACCAGGTTTATCTCAAGACATTTCCTTAATACAAAGATGTCTGATGATAAATTCATGAGTCACATTATGCACTGCCTCAAAATGCACTTTACTTCCAGATAAATTAGTGCATATTTTTCTGGTACAGAACATTTTTGGGTCAACCCTCCATTATTAAATGCATTTATTTCTTAGTGACACACACATGAATAAGTAAAGTGTGTTAAAACTAAAGGTGTAGAATAGGTCAGTGAAACATTGTTGCTTTTAATTCTTTCAGTTCTTTCTATGGTATAGATAAACATGAACACGCAGACTGTTCTTGTTCTTGGCAATACGCCCACAGATTGAACAGTTGAATGGTCCTCGATCATCTCCATGTTCATTCTTGGCATGTACCAACAGGTTGGCTTTGCTCACGAACATGCGGGGACATACAGGGCATTGTAATGCTGCACGACGACTTGTGCCCAAAGGCACCACAACTGTCAGACAAAGAAAACAAGCTGATATATACATATATTTACAAATTTGCATGTTAGGTCTGAAATTATTCTGTAACATTTTTTACTGAAATTCCTCTTCATTGCTCACCACCAAACCAAAGTCATACATAACTGTCATGAGGTGCCATATGATATTACCCACAAGACAAAGTTATAACTTCCTAAATATGTAGTATCATACTTCATAAAATATGAGGTTAAATTCCTCTTTTGGAGAAATCAAAAAACCAGTTCAGACTGGAAACAACTGTTGTAACACTCCAACTCACAAAATCTCTGTCTGGTCACACACTTGTCCTGCCATTACTGAATACATTAATACAAACCACTTATAATGGATGAATTAAAGCTTATAAGAATCATAACGCGAGCAGTGAAATAGAATTAAAACATTCCAGCAATATGGCAAAAGCATTCCCTATTAAAAACTCAATAACGTTACTGAGAAAAAATGCTAATAAAATGTCCATTACTTGGAATTCCATCAGCCTAATCTCCATTATGATCGGAATGCTTAAAAATATATTGTTCTTGCTCTGTAAAAATACAGCTCCTGAAGCAACACTGTTCAGTACTGATCATGTATCCAACTACTTATTTCAGTAGTTACAAATTGGTTGGAACAAACCAGTGTTAAGTTGATGAATGACGGTGGTGATTAGCAATGTGTTTCCGCATACTCTCAGCATTCTTGGACCACTGTGTGCAAAATGTACACTGAAATGGTCCACGATCCTCCCCATGCAGATTACGTGCATGCACCTTCATATCACGATTTCTTGTGAATGTCTTGTAACACACAGGACATGGAAATGGCCCAATCTTTTGCTTCAGTGTTTGCCGCCACCCTGCAACAACACCAGCATTATAAGAGTCAGCCCATGCGCCAACTCTCAGGGACAACTCACTCAAAGCAACAACAGTCTTACCTACATAGATACTGAGTCATGTTTTATTTACATAAAAAATGATCACCATACAGCCTTAAATAGCTACCTACACACTTTTGAATACTGCTGAAGCACTAACACGAGATTTCTCCTTCTAATTTATTCATAATAGGAACGACATGTAAAATACAGAATGAAGATTCAATGAGACATTAAAATAATAATTCCATAAATTACACAATATCACTACTTGACAGCTCCCAATCTTCACACCTGACAGATTATTTCATTAATGTGATTTTATGTCCCACATACAGTGGTCTGTAGAAAACTGTTTCTGCAAGACATAATACTGCGTAATATGGTTTATTCAAGAAAACTGAAAATGTGTTGGGTTATGTAAAACCTAAAAATAGTTAATATGAATACTGAAGACATACAATATTGCATAATTTAATAAAGAGAAAGGTGTCGCTAATTAATGTAACTTTCAAAACATACACAGTACAGCTGAACAAAAAAATGTCAACAGAAAACAAATAATCACACAATTAAAATTATATGCAATGGAAATTTATGTAACAATACTTCACAACTGGAACAAAACTGCAATGGTGTTACACAGCATGATGCTCAGATATAACAAGCATGAAAAAATCAAAGACATCATACTGAATCGCATATCAAGCAAAAACCTAAAGATAGTACTGAATTGTGAAGAAACACAAGTTATGAACCAAAACATGAAAGGACTGTAATATTGTGAGGTCCTACAAACAGCAACATCAAAGTTTAAACTACATACTTTGATACTGGATGTAATACCATTGTATCAGATATAGTGACACTTGAAAAACCATCAAAATATAACCAAGTGCACTGGAGATTCATTTACCAAACATATTGTAACTGATAATGGGGCCAGGTGAGCTGAAACATGTTGGGTGTAAATATCTTGGAATTAATGCTGTAATGAAAGCATGTTCAAGTACGAGGTGCG
Organism: Zootermopsis nevadensis; assembly: GCF_000696155.1. The sequence continues at coordinate 237,866 of NW_019059679.1, forward strand.
ATCGGAAAGTTTCTAGACTGCGCCTATAAAAACCCGTACACGTATCTCAGGTATTAAATTCATCCATCACCCTCGAAGTAGTTACCCTGGGAGTGAACACAACGATCCCAGCGCCGCTGCCAAGCCTGGAAGCATCCCTGGAAATCTTTCTTTGTCAGCCTGTCAAGCACCATCTGCGATTCTGCCTGAATCTCTTCTATCGTCTAAAATCTCCTTCTCTTTAGCTGAATTTTCATCTTTGGGAAGAGGAAGAAGTCACACAG
>NW_019059679.1:238298-261163 GCF_000696155.1 Zootermopsis nevadensis
GTCTTTGGCAAAATTTGATTTGTTCATGAAAATCCGCCATTCCGAAATCGCAGGAGGGTCGGTGTAATGCACTACCAAAACGCCCGTAACTAAGAAACAAATGCTAATTCGATGATGCCGGCTGGCACACTGATTCACTATGAATGTAGGCCGCACCCCCTATCGGCAGAAGCTCGTACTACATCCAGTTCGCCCTCTATTGACACAGTCTTGAAACTTTCCGATCGCACCTCGTAAGCTAAAAGATCCATTTATACAACTCTTTTACAAGTTTTTATTGAAGAGGAGAGAAAGATCCCTACAATTCATTCCATAGGTAGTTACAGAAATTACCTAGGTGAATTCACATTTCTAATAAATTCACCTTATAAAACACACACAATGCTAACATCAAAATACCATGCTGAAATTAACACTACCACAGACTGATAAGTTTGTTAAAATCACATGAATATATTTATGAACTATGGACATTTGGAAGGACATAAATAAATACAGCTTCAAGTGAAACAGCAATTTATTCACACAACTACTAACACTGTGTAATGTATGCATACATATAAAAATATATATGCTTATAATTTATTAATTAAGGATTCAAACAGCAAGGCACATCATAGAATTAGGACGACAATTTAACATCAAAATCCAACTCTATAATAACAAAACATAATTTATGAACAAGCGAACAAGTGTAAATGCATCCTTCATGTTTTTATAGCTTACTGTACTGCATGAGTACACAACACTTTGCAACATAAGGTAGCATTTTATAAATATAATTTTATACCTAAAATGGGCACAAAATAATTCACGTAAGTCTGTACCAGACACATTATCAAGATATGTTATTCCTGCTCATACTCAGCAAAATTCTGTTCCCTTGGGATTCCAATACAAACAGGTATTACTAAATAAACGCAAAAATACGAAGTTCAAATCTCCAACTACTTAGTGATAGTGCAAACATATTCTGTTTGATGTCACAGTTTATTTTGAAGTCTGAAATTTCCACCATATGAACACATGCAGAAATGCACACATACAAAGCAGAGAAGTAAATTACATTTCTCCTAATATGAATATGGTTTATGAAAACAAACTTTGCAACAAGCTATAAAAAGGTCACAAAACCCAAGCTTTTATTATGCAAATAATGAATGGTAAGATTTGAGGTTCTCACAGCGGTGAGTATGAAGATTTCCGTCTTCTGGGTTGTTGCGCTGTGTAGTCTGGTTGATGTTAACCAACGTTTCAGAGGTCATACTGCCTCCGTCATCAGGGTGATGAAACGTTGGTTAACATCAACCAGACTACACAGCGCAACAACCCAGAAGACGGAAATCTTCATACTCACCGCTGTGAGAACCTCAAATCTTGGTAAGATTATCTGAACCTGTTACCACTAATAAAAACTATTGAAAAACCTTCTTATAATTATAACTGCTCAATATTGACACAAACTCTGTTCTAAACTCCTATACATACTATGGATTGCATTTTTAAATAAAGTTAAATATTATGTATACAGTAGAGTGTGGAGAAATGAAACTTACTTTCAGATAAAATATGGCACTGCATATTGATTAAAGAGAAAAACAGAAAAATGTATGTTATATTTAACTGTTTTTAAATAAACCACTATCACAATTAAATCTTCCGCACATCTGCTCGTCACTACTCCATGGCTATATGTATTTGACTTCTTTATGTACAAAATTTAACAACAGTAACTACAGAGAAAATAATTTCAACCAATGTTTATTTATGTGCACTACTTTCTTATATTTATAGATTTCTGGAATATATGAAGGGTGTAGCTGTGGCCTAAATTAAAGTACTATCCCAGCAAATATCTAGAAGGACTGAGGAAAACTTCAGCAATCATCATCAGGCCAAGATTTGAACCTGGGAGCTCCCATACACAAATCATGTGTTAACTACTCATAGCCATTTAGTTAACAATGTTGAAACATTACTATTACTACTTCCTCCTCCTTGCATCCACTGCGATAAACTTACAGAGTTATAGTGCCTTTTATGTGGTAGTTCCAACAACTTTTTTAAGCACAGATTCTCCCTACATTAACATTGTTGGACATAACCTCAAAGTATTGCCATATCTTTCTAGACAGACATAGCTGATGAATATCATTGTTTTGGTTTGTTTCACATTCAGAACTGATTTATATGAAGACACGTGAAGGCACACACATTAATTTTGTATTATGTTATTATTCAAACCTTTGTAAATGTTAACAAAGTACTTTCTAAACACGATTATTTATGGAAAGGAACAAAGTTTCCATGTGTCCAGGCACCATTATCATGAGGCATAGAGGTGAAGCTCATACTCCAACTGCTTTATTCTTGATACCTAATGAATCAGATACCAGGTGGGTCAGAGTCAATCTGGATGACACACATTCATGCCCCTCCTGGAAATTGATCCCAGTCACTCAGCTTGTTAACTGACTGATCTGATTTGGGTTTGACCACTGTCTTGTTTGGTCAAATGCACATCAGATTTTGAAATGACTCTAAGTCTAAAAGCTTGTGATTTCACATCAACTATAAGTTCTTTAGAAATACCCACTGTCAGTTTAATGAACACTGCTTACAGTATTATTACACATTACATCTATGAAATTTAAAAAAAATAGCATCATTTATTTTGTACATAATTCATAGAGGAAGATTTAAATGAGTGCACTGGCTGATCCTAATGTTACTTAATGATGAAATTTCAACCTCAGCAGCACTAAATTAAAAGAGATCATAAACAAAAAGTTAGGAATTTTGATGCAGTTGTGGCTTATCCTCACATCACTGTGCAGAGAATGAGAAAAACCACCACAACAAAATCACAGCCTGGGAGAGATTTAATATGATTACCATATGAATAAAACTGTAGTGCGTTACTACAACAGCAACCTGACCAGTAAAAATCATCTGAATTTAAAGTCAACATGTTCTCTCATCTTAAAGACTACATAGAATCACTGTCTTATGAAAAGGTACAACATATTTTTGAAAAGCAACTCAGAAGAAAGTATTATAGCCATAGTAAGTGTATCCATAATGGAGCAAAACTTAGGTTTGATTTAAGCCTCCGATTGCTCCAAACTGATATAATTTATACTGCATCATGAATCACACTCACATGCTAGACCAGCACACACACTAGAACCAGTGAGGATCCATAAGCTACACACAGTTCAGATTCATAAGATTTCAATTTCAAATTTCCAAACAAATTCCAGAATCCATGAACTGTAACTATGCCAACATCAAATATGTTTGGTCTGGTCTAGTCTGGTGTTGGTCCGTGGCACATGAAATTTAGCAATATGTTTGCGGAGGCTATCAATATTTTTATAAAGTTGAGAACAAACGATGCAGGCAAAAGGACCAGCGTCCTCACCATGTAAATTCTTTTTGTGGGTTCTCAGATGATCCCGTCTAGTGAAAAACTTGAAACACACATCACAGCGGTAGGAATTGGGCTGAGGGACCTTGAATCTGCATAATCGACGTGAAGAACCATAATCTGTAATAAACAGAACATACAAGAGAAAAATATTTCTTGAACTGTTACTCTTAAAGGAACAAATTCTCTCAAGATCAAGACACAAAAACTAGAAAGGCATCATATACAATAGGCAACAAACAACAGAAGTCATAAAACTTCCAACATGCTTCACAAAAAAGGTAAAAAACACACACCTTCATTAAAATGGGCTAAGAGGGAGAACTTGCACTAAAATCCCATGTCCATAAGATTCATTCATCTGATAAGCTCAGAAATGGAGTTATGTTACTGTAAGTATCCTCCTCTATATGTCCTCTTGTTTTTCTGGCTCCATTCACCAGTTACATGATTTTATGACTATTTTCAAAACATGTTAACCATGAACTCTAGTCAGTTAACAAGATGACTTACACAACAACTGGAAAAATTCTCATCTTTCATTATTAGATAAGTCTGAGAACTCCATTATAACAACACTCAATGTTTCAGTACTGAACTAAAGCATTTTTCTGATGGTACTATGAGACAGACATGTTTGTATTCCTGTAAAATTATGCCAAGCTCCTTAACACCTTGTCCACACAAACTGAAACTTTCCCACTCTCTGGAGATGAGAAAGCAAACCTGGTATCCCTGGAAATTGAAAATGAAAGAACTGTTAGGTTCTTCTAATCATAAAAAATATCACATAAATGCTCCATTATTTGAACCGTGGAATACAAATTAAGTTTACTATGTGATGGCTTTCTAGGTTTAAATATAAGGGCACCACTCGAACATAACAAGGCAACTGAATGTAACATAGTTCTTCATATGCTGTATGAAAAAGTAGGGACTGGACCCTACAATGGAAATGAAAACAGTCATAATAATTGTATAAAAAGTTGATTTTTTATGTTAATGTTCCTCTTTTGTAAAAATAATATCGTTTTTATCTGTTAAAACAATATTTCACACGCGCAAGTGTAAATAAATTAATGAGAGATTAAAAAGATTCTTATATCTTTCATCATCATTACCAGGGATGTGTCAACAAACAATGTTTCACAAAATTCACCCAGACACTTGGTAAATAATTTACTTCAATGTGCAACTGCCAATGATTACAGTTTTGAAGATATATAATCATATTCTTAAATGTGTTATATACAATGCTAACATACAGCATGGCACCCTTCTCTTCTAGCATAGCACTGTTAGTCAAAATGCACTGCAGGAATTTCCAAACATGTAGCTGATAAATTCATGAACAAAAATTCATAATTTTTGTTCACCTGTAATGGTTTAGAATAAAAATCTGTTTCCTCTAAAACTCTTTGGGTGCTACACTACAATAAGATCATCAATTGTCAAGCATTACTTCTACTGTAGAAATTTTAATTCCACAGTGCTTGAAACAATGTTCACTAAACCAAATATTAATATATGTTTCTCCCACTAATTTTACAAACTAAAGGTACAATACTATATAAACCAAAGGCATTTAAAAGGATTCACATTTCTGCTAACATTAGTCAGCTTGTTTAGAAACAGATGACATTAGAGTCAACAAACAGCTATGACTTTTAAGACACAGCTGACAAAAAACACATGCATTTATATTTATGCAGTTTCATTATTCAAATTGTGATAAAAACTGCAAAATACATACCAGTAACAGAATTCAAATATTAATATGCATAACAGGAAATCTGTACAGTACACATAAAACATCCAGTGCTTATATTTGGTGGCATGGCAAAAGAGTTTATTTATTCATAATAATGACTCCCCTTCCCACAAGGTGACCACTTGTTGTTATGATAATCAACGAACTGATGCTTGTTCCAAGAGTCGGATGTTTATCACACTAACTTATATTATTTAATACAGCTTGAGATTCAAAACTTGAAACATACACAGCAAATTCACTGAAATCAGTAGCATGAGACACAGTAAAGTACAGGTCAGATGGTAAAAAGGCAACACTGAACTAGCAGAAAAGTATACATTTTTCCATTAGATCACTTAGGGACAGAACTTTTCATATACAAGAAAATCAAATCTGTAGTTAAAGAAAATATGCCAGTCACATAATTGTGATATTGGTCTGCATGCCCCAAGTAGGAATAAAGTTATAACAAAGGATATGCCTTTGACAGAGTTAAAAGACACATTATATTCAATGTAGTAGAATGAAAAAATTAAAGAGTATTACACAAATAATACAGAAATTTGTCACCTCTGTGATCAGAGTAATAATCTTGCCATAATTATGGCATAAAATCAACTTTATTATGAAACTACAAGTAATATTTATATATAAACAGGTTCAGTCAACATGAGAACTTATTTTACACTGTCAATAGATGCATATTTCACCACTGTCTTGTAATGTCTGTGTTTAACATTCATATGTGAGTTGAGACTTGCACTGTTCTTGAATACTTTTCCACATAGCTGACATGGCATACGCTGCACAGGAAAATGTTGATCCACAATGTGTCTCTTCAGACTTGCTCTCCGCATCAGTTTACCACAATATCGACACACCTTATGATCACTGCCCATCCCTGAAAAAAAAATCAGTTTGTCTTCAGTTACTAAAATTACTGGACTGGGATGGTTCACTTCTTCAAACCAAATTTCTCTAACATCCATTTGAATATTATCTTTCCATGTACATCTCAGTTCCACAGCACTGTCTACATTGTTACAAACGAAATACAGAATCAAGATAGAATATGAAAACAATCTGTTTTGTAATACCAAACAGGCTTAATAATGACTCAAGATGTGGAAATGATAATGGCTAAAATATATTTTTTCATTACACAACTCACAACAAAGGGAGATGAAAAGGCATACAAAGTTCTGGTTAGAAAATCTACAGGGATTAGATAAATTTGAAGATCTAGGCATAAATAGGAGTGTAATATTGAAATGGACCTTAAAGAGGGTGGAAAGGTGTGAACTGGATTCATTTGGCTCAGGATAAGGACCAGCTCTTGTGAACACTGTAATGAACCTCAAGGTTCAAGTTCAGGTTTAGAGAAACTGACCAGGTGAATCACTGTTAGGAAGTCTGTGCTCCATGAATTTAGTTGGCACTTCCCATTCAACAAACAACAAAGTAAGCTGTTTACAAGAAGAATTACACTCATAAACAGTGCAAACAGTTTTGTTTGTATGCATGATTTTATATATCAATACACTGTATGGTATGCAAGGTTTTAAGATTACATTCATAACTATTAAAGTTTAAAAATACAAAAGTAATAAACTGTATTCTATCAGTGTTTTAACAGACCGACATAAATATGAAGATATACACCAAGCAGAAATTACTCCAAATACTTCAGTTTATCATTCTGTGACTTCTACATACAAGGGTAATAAAAATATATACAATTGCTCATTAAGGGCTTTCTTTTTAAATTACATTGCATCTAATAGAAGTACATAAATTGAACTCAATCACAGAAGTAATTTAATTAAGACACACCTTCTGAACACTTGATATATTTCTACTATCTTTGTATATAGAAATCACTAAATATATTCAGCAGCATTAAAATTTTAGTCTCAGTCAGAACAAGATCAAACTGATTTCAGACTCCTCAGCATTCAGTCACATACAGCCATGGTAGTTAATGACAATGCTAACAAAAGCCCAATATTTCTGGTAGTAGTAATCAAAAGAAATGAACACAAGGTCCATTCATTCCATTTATACACATATAAAGTGAATATCCACACATCTTAAATCCTTAGTACTAACATTTCAATAAAACACATAAGCAATGCTAACAAAACAGAAGTTTTAGCCAACATCTGTACTTACCATCCCTGCATCATCAAGGAAGCCATCAAAATAATAAAACACACCCATAACGGATTTCATTTTTGCTTCCTCTGTTGTTCTACTTTCTTTTGAACTGCCTTTCTCATAACACTTCTATAATCTTCTTTTCTTCCGTTCCTCTCAACTCCCACTGCCACTTAAATTATTAAACTTGTCAGACATATCCATCTTCTATGGACATGAGCCTGTAACATGGATCTGCCTCACTGTTTTGAGGGACAGTGCAACTAAATCCAAAACTCCATATCCTTGTCCTCACTAATTTGCTAGTCACATTAAATGCCACGAAAGCAAGGTAGAAATAAAAGTAGTAATGGTCAGCATAATCTAAGTTCATAAGAAGAAAGAAAAAATTAAAGTTAATTGCTGTTAAAATAGTATTTTCAAGCTGTGTTAAAATATATGGTAGCATTAGATTTTCAGACCAACATAAATTAATCTTTACACTACAATATACTAAACAATAAGTAATGACACGACCCTTCTAAAGTAATATTACAGCAATTTTTACATCCAGGTGTGCACTTGCAGCAACTAACCAACTGTAAGCTTAACTGTGCTTTGGTTTTCAATGATATAACTTAAGCACCCAACAGAATCATGATGGATCTTGGGTAATTTCAGAAAGGATAGATTCTTCACAACAATGATAATAGATGTACTGTTTATTGCATATGAATGACTTTTTCAATGATTAGTATAACCATTTTATATACTAACAGGTTAATAAGTTTATTGATGTAGAGAGGTTACTATGAATGAAACAACTTAACACAACTTGACAATACAAATTAAGAAGTCATCAAAAAATGTATGTACAGCATCCTCTCCTTGAGAACTGCAAAAACGTTACACTAAAAACAAAGAGCAAAATGTAATACTTGCACTAAAAAGAGAGAGAAGTGACAGACCTCTTGTAACAGTAAGGAACCATGACTTGATCAACGAGCAACAGAATAAGTTAATATCCTGAAACCCTGGCATAGATAATTCCTTACTCCAATGACAAATTAATTACTAATCCATGGCTATATTAACATCAATCCACTTTGTTTTCTAACACAAAATATTACACAGTCCTTAGCATATTAAAGTAAACATTAAACAATGTAAGTCTCATGCATGGAACAGCCATATTTAAAGTTAAATAACAGATCAAATACTGATTTCCTTACAGCTCAGACAATAAAATATCATTTTAAATGAATGACACCACAGACCTTTCAGTCCTTGGCAGATGCATGAAGAATAATCTACATGTAACTGCTAAAGTTGATGCCACACTACTGCAGCACACGTGGGACAAGTAACATGACGGACACCTGTCACATGGTGTGCATAATAAATGTCTGTGGAAAGCAACTTGGTGGGGTCCTGTACACTTATCAAGTTATTTGAGTGTTTTAATGCCTCCAACTTATTAAACATTACTCAATGGTAATCATCTTGATCATTTTGAAAAACCTGTATAAGTGGTAATAAACCTTGCTTGCAGAACAAAATAAATTTTGCTCTAAGCTGACTCCCCACAGTATGTATGCGACAGATACTCTGAGGTTGTAATTAGCCTCTCCAGTAATTCCTATAATACAGACATTCTCTGAATTTTTGTTTCACAGAATCTATCTTCTAATATAAATGAGTTGAGGTTCCCATGGTGGTGAAAATGTAGATTGTGGTCTTCTAGGTGATGAGCCCCTGCGGTCTTGTAGGTGATTACTAACAGTTTGGAGGAACATATATTCATCTTCAGGGTGAAGATGGCACCTACAAGAACACATGGCATCACAATACAAAAGATGACAAATGACATCGAACCTATCACAAAACCTACCTAAAACTACAACTTCTTAAAAATGACTCTTCCATAGTTATTTAACCCTTTAAAACTGAATGGTAACCATATATCTTATTTGCTTCAACAATTGGTAATATTTAATTTTGTATTTATGGCTTTGTGATTTTCACTGTAAACAGTAATCATTTTCTTGAATATCATTAACCAGGTGGTCTTTGAAATGGATAAATGTTTTTCTTTGAGGTACTGACAGAATTCCTTTTAATATTATTTAGATGAGCTTAGGCTTCAAAGAATTAAAGAGAGGTAACCATTTAAACATATGGTGTATACACCCTATGCATATTCACCACAAAACACAAAAGGTGAAGTCAATACTATGGCTAAATAAAAGTTTTCACAATTACTAAAAGCAATGAAGTCTTCAGATGTATCTACTATTGTTACAATTTTCAGTCAGCAACGAATATGATGTGCTCAAATGCTTTAACAACTCAAAATTCTTTCTTGAACTGCCTATGAAAGGCATTCATGTGTGAGAAGAAGCTGCTGGTAATTTCTTAAAATGTTTGTGAAAGACATTCATGTGTGTATAAAGGCTATTGGCAGTCTTGAATACTTTGCCACAAAGCTGACAAAGTGCTTGCTGACTGGGGTAATGCCGATCTACAATGTGCCGGCGAAGACTGGTGCGACGAAGCACCTTACCACAGATATGGCATGCACAATCCTCCATATCAACTCCTGTTGCTAATGATTGGCCAGGATCTGGAAGAAGAATAAAATCAGGTCCAAGATTCTCAACTGACAACATATCAGTATATTCCTGTATTGTCAGAGTTTACTGTTCATTTTGCTTAGAGAAGCAAGAAAGAAGCATGATTCAACTTGTTTAATATTAATAATTAAACAATACTAACATTGCATGGTGATTTAGCAGAAAAATAACATATTAACCAGCTTTCTTCTGAAGAGATAACAAATTGAAACACTGCATCTTGAAAAGATATGTAATTCATGATGACATACTCTTCAAAATGAAGAAATTATAAAAGAACACACACGTAAGCTGAACTCCAAAGGAAAATCAGCCTCACACAGCAAATCATGCTACCTGCATCTGTGTGTCTCCAACTTATGATAACCTTTAAGAAAGTGGTTGATTGTAATCCCTGATAGGAAATCTCACCACTGACTGACACCATTGTGGCACATTCTATTTTCAAATACTCACATTTAACACTTGTCTCCTTTAAAAGTCATACTACCTAGCCTTGAAAGGGCATCTATTCCTCTCTAAGCCTTAGCATTCATGAACATTAATGTTTTCTTCCAGTTTCCTAATTACATTGTTACAGATTTAAATTGTTGGTACTTTTCTAGATTATAAACACATAATGGCAGTGCTCGTTTCACTGCCTCTGCTTAAAATTATTTAGCTTCAATGAAGCAAAGTAAGATAATGTTTTCATGGCTTGCGAGCGCAACAACCCAGAAGACAGCAATCTTCAGATTCCCTGCCATGAAAACCTCAAACCCTCTCCAGGTGGGTGCATGCATAATGCCTTGATATAAATCGCAATCACTTTCTTGTCTCCTAATTTAAAATAATTCATCCATAATTTGGAATGAGTTCCACTAAATATCAACAAATATATAGTAGATTTCTGAATCACCCTGATGACGCAGGCAGTATGACCTCTGAAAAGTTGGTTAACATCGACCAGACTACACAGCGCAACAACCCAGAAGACAGAAATCTTCATACTCACGGCTGTGAAAACCTCAAATCTTACAAATATATAGTATTTTACTATTCTGTGAGAAAGAACAAATAAATGAATACTACTACAACTTCTGTCAAGCATAGGGAAATGCTATATGTCTGACATCATTAACTTAGTACCTGCACAATAAATGTCCCCACATCATAAATGTGTATTTGGAGCATGCAGGTGAGATCGAGTACTACATTGAAGCAAATGGTTTGTTCCATGCTCTGGCCACTTTATCCTGGGGAAACAACCAACAATACGCACTTATTATGAGGTTGTATGTGCCCCAGAGCTGAATTTGACAAAGCAGGGAAGAAAAATGTGACATGTTTATAGCGATAAGCTGTTAGTAATGAATATGCTTATTTTATGTTCATTCACATACATACATTTAATCTGTCATCTATAAATAACATGGAGTATTACATAAACACAGGAAGTAATTTACACATTTATATGTATTACATAGCATGTTACAACTGCTTTTATGAGCATCAAATATACAGCAAATTTTGAACCGATACAAAATGTCTTTCTGCATACAAAACTGTATGCTCATTGTGGCAATTCTTTGAAAATTGTTATGTATCATCAATTTATTTCTTTGCCATTCTCACATGCATTCTCATGGTAATTTTAATGTTCTCTGCAAACAGAACACCTACCTGGTCTTATTATCTGCAGTTAATTTATGATGGAATAAAAATATTAAATCAAAAAATGTTATTATGGGAGTGAACAGACAGATACATCACATTCTTGTGAATCAGCCAAAAGTAACATTTGCGGTTTACATTTAGTACAGTACTTGCATCCTTAATTGAAATATTTGCAGCAGTCTACAATGAATGTCAGAATTATCTGTGCGAATCTGAGAAACCTCTAAAGCCTACAGTAACTAGTAATTTAATACTGCATCCATCACACAACAACTGGACAAAGTTCAAAGATAGAGAATAAGATTACAATTTAATTACTAATTAAACCAACTCCAAAGTGCACATCTTTCCTGAAGAGGTGACAGTCACTCAGCTGGTCAAAAACTCCTTTACTTTATGCAACTCAAAAGCACATTACCATGTTCACAAAAACCATCCACTACGTCCAATCTTAAGCCAGTCCCCACATTCACACCCTATTTCTGTAACAACTATCTATTTTGATATTATCCTCTCATGTTTGCTTAGGCCTTCCAAGAGACAAGTGACCTCTTCTCTTAACAATTACAAATAAAACTGTTATGACTTTCTCATTATCCATGTGTGTTACATTCATTCATCTTACCCTCCATGATTTAATCACAATAAACAAGTATTTTACTATTCTGTGAGAAAGAACAAATAAATGAATACTACTACAACTTCTGTCAAGCATAGGGAAATGCTATATGTCTGACATCATTAACTTAGTACCTGCACAATAAATGTCCCCACATCATAAATGTGTATTTGGAGCATGCAGGTGAGATCGAGTACTACATTGAAGCAAATGGTTTGTTCCATGCTCTGGCCACTTTATCCTGGGGAAACAACCAACAATACGCACTTATTATGAGGTTGTATGTGCCCCAGAGCTGAATTTGACAAAGCAGGGAAGAAAAATGTGACATGTTTATAGCGATAAGCTGTTAGTAATGAATATGCTTATTTTATGTTCATTCACATACATACATTTAATCTGTCATCTATAAATAACATGGAGTATTACATAAACACAGGAAGTAATTTACACATTTATATGTATTACATAGCATGTTACAACTGCTTTTATGAGCATCAAATATACAGCAAATTTTGAACCGATACAAAATGTCTTTCTGCATACAAAACTGTATGCTCATTGTGGCAATTCTTTGAAAATTGTTATGTATCATCAATTTATTTCTTTGCCATTCTCACATGCATTCTCATGGTAATTTTAATGTTCTCTGCAAACAGAACACCTACCTGGTCTTATTATCTGCAGTTAATTTATGATGGAATAAAAATATTAAATCAAAAAATGTTATTATGGGAGTGAACAGACAGATACATCACATTCTTGTGAATCAGCCAAAAGTAACATTTGCGGTTTACATTTAGTACAGTACTTGCATCCTTAATTGAAATATTTGCAGCAGTCTACAATGAATGTCAGAATTATCTGTGCGAATCTGAGAAACCTCTAAAGCCTACAGTAACTAGTAATTTAATACTGCATCCATCACACAACAACTGGACAAAGTTCAAAGATAGAGAATAAGATTACAATTTAATTACTAATTAAACCAACTCCAAAGTGCACATCTTTCCTGAAGAGGTGACAGTCACTCAGCTGGTCAAAAACTCCTTTACTTTATGCAACTCAAAAGCACATTACCATGTTCACAAAAACCATCCACTACGTCCAATCTTAAGCCAGTCCCCACATTCACACCCTATTTCTGTAACAACTATCTATTTTGATATTATCCTCTCATGTTTGCTTAGGCCTTCCAAGAGACAAGTGACCTCTTCTCTTAACAATTACAAATAAAACTGTTATGACTTTCTCATTATCCATGTGTGTTACATTCATTCATCTTACCCTCCATGATTTAATCACAATAAACACTATAAATTATAAAGCTACTAATGTAATCATCTCACCCTCCTGTTTCTTTCTCTTTATTACATCCAAATATCCTCAACAATACTTCATTTTTAAACACTCCCTACCTATGTTCATAATTTAATTACAACAAACATAATTTAAGCAGATACTGTTTACCTGATTCTCCTTTAAACATTCAAACAGTGACAGAAATCATTTTTAAAATCTGGGAAACTTTTAGAACTGGCAAAGTTGGTTGAGAGAGTACAGAAAATGGAGAATATGATGAAAAAGCACACACAGAACAAAAATCAAATCCTAAACCTTCAGATAAAACTGTATACACATATGAATCTACTGAACATTTTACAATCATTTATAGCAGTTTAAATGTTCCAAAATATGGATCACTGAGATTCACCTTTGATTACACTGAAATAAAATGTCTGCCATTCCTCCTCTCAATTAGCAAAGGACAACCTTTCCTATAGATTCAAGTCTGAACAAATGGGAGTTGTACACTTCTTGCTGGTTTCTTTGCAAATATCTCTCTAACTCTCAACAGCCTATGAGAGCGCATTAAGCTCTGTTTCAACGAAGACATATCATAAGTTTCCAAAATGTCACTTGGCAGGGAGGCAAATATTTCATCAGCACTTTCCTCCCCTTTAGCTAGTCGTTCCTTCACATCAGCCATGAAAGCTTTCAAGCGGATCTTCTCATTCTGTGGCATATGATTATGTTCAGCAGTGACAGTCACAAGTCCACAAACTGTTTTGCAACGACCACGGCACCTTAAACGGTTATTTTCACAGCAACGCCAAAAGTCTGTATCTCTGAATATTCGGTCTCGGGTATAGATGTAGCCATTGTGCACCAACTGGTGAGCTCCTTTTGGACTCCTCAGGTATCTTGCAATATCTGCACAAAATAGTTTACACTGAGTCAGTCCAGGTATTACCAGCATCAATACTGTAAGAAATATCAATTAAATTTTATAGGGCATGACTACATTGCAGTTAATGTGATTTTTGGAACAAAAGCATTCTTTATTTTTATACTTAATCAAGTACAGCAATGCCTATTCATGTGTTACATTTCTACAAAATATGTCAATATAACCCCAAGTGTATTTTTGTAAACAAAGTTGTATATAAAGACACTGCAAATATCTTGACATCTATTGAGACAATTAAGAGCAAATGCACTAATTTCAATAAATAAGTAAACTATGACAACAAATTACCATCTGACCACTGTGAAATACAAAAAGGAGATTGTAGTTTAACAGACATTTTCTTATCGAGTCTTTAACAATCTGAGATTTTAGTTTCCACACACTTCTACAATGACTATGGAGATATGTCAATCTGAAATATCAATAACCACCTACAAATTATGCAGTGTCACAATCTAAAAACAACTGAACCTTTAACCAACCTGACTCTATTAAATGACCAAATGTCACAGTCCTTGTACCTTTCATTAAATACTACATGCCCAGGAATTTACCTAAGTTAATTTCACTTTCACTTCACTGACATAGCCAGATTTTTGACAAATAACTAATTAGAATATTATTTATTTTATCAGATTTAAAATGTTACAACTGACATTTTCTGTCTACGTATGTTTCTAATACTACAGGCTACAATAAGCTACTTGTGTTACAAGAAGACTTCTAAACAATACATCTTTGAAAACAATGAAGCAGAGGAGATTTGTGGTTCTCATGGTAGTGAAAATAATGTTATTCTTCTGGGTTGTGACAATGTATCTACCTGCTTATGAGTCTACAAAGTGTCACAGCCTGGAATATCATCTTCAGCTCTGTGGGAACCTCAAATTTCACTGTGGATATCTATGCAGAGAAAACACCACATGGGGTCCATCTACTTAAATCCCTAATTATCAAAAGGGCCAAGCTGTTGTGTTCCATATCCTTAATGAGATGTAGGGACCAGAGAACTGCTCCGTAGTCCCTACAATTCCAGCACCGTATTGAATTCGAGGTAACTATCTGAGTCTATATGGCATCACAAACCCAAAAGAACATTGTGATCATCACTCTTGTTCTACATTCAAAACATGCAAAAGTCAATAAACACATTCAAAACTGTTATTATCAAACATCCATTATCATGCTATGACCATTCCTGTGTCAAGTTTTAAAAACAATTACTTATCACAGTGCACTGATTCCAAATGATTATACCTCTACCTACATTCTAATCATGGTAGAATATATTCTACATGAAGGAATAATGCAACTAATTCTACTGTGATGGTAGAAAATAAGTCCTGTGTTCATTTTCGATAACTTAAGCTTTGAAAGGACAGTAACCTCAATAACATCTCTGAGAGTACAATATATTACACTGACTTAATGTGATTATTACGTGCCTCATAAGAGAAAAAATCAAGTTATAATACATTAAGAACTATGCACATAAAACACACATTACTATTTTCAATATACATCTGATGTCACTTCAGACATTAGTGTGATAAAAGTACTTTTTAGCAGGACCTCATTCCTCCATGCTATAAAACCACAATATGTAGAGTAACAGAAACATGTATCAATCATTAGTAGGCAAGCACTACACAATGGCACATAAACTGAAAAGCTCAGAAAGACAGCAACACAACATGCTTTCTCAAAGAAAATAAATATGTAAAACAGTAAGAATTCTGTATGCTGTGCTGAAATATCTTCAGCAATCATCATTATTACAAAGAAAATAAGTCTGAAATGCACAATAAAAGCAATATCCAAGGCTTTATAAAGATGAAAATGATTAATAGCAATCAACAACAACTAAATAAAACATTCCTTTCACTGTGTAAACTGAAATTCAAAATACGAACAATTATTATGTTATTTGACCTAGTAAGATTTGTTTAACTTTGTGACTTATATAGGTCACTTAGTAATGAGAGCACATTGAAATCTAAACATGCTGGGCATGTAGTCAGAATGGGAGAGATCAGGGATTCATACATATTCTGGCAAGGAACACTTACTCAAATGACCAAGAAGATGAAAATATAGGTAGGCAGGTTAACAATTTCTGGTGCCCAAAAAGTTTCTGCAACTGTTACACTTGGCTATTTTGCAAAGACGCTTCACTTTCAATGTCAAAAATATTCTGACATAGTCAGTCCCATGTACTCGTACAAAGTGCTCAATGCCATAAAACAAAAGTCACCATCAGGATATAATTACTGAACAAGTTTGATGGTTTTCCTCAGTCCTTCCAGGCAGATTCCAGAACAATACCTTAAGATAATTTACATCAGCTTTCTCCCACATCTCTCTTTATCATCATGTGATTGTCCTTATTCAATACTATAAATATCCGTTGTTAATGCAGTGCAACGTAATAAATGCAGAAGCAAACAAAAACTTTATACACATGATTAAACAGTGGCTGTACTTGTAATAAACTTGCAACAGAATCATTAAATAAACTTTAAGCTAATAATTATGCCACCTTACATGGATGAAGAGTTTGAAACAGGGGAGGTGTGATGCAAGTTGTGATCCTTTAACTTTATCAAAACACAGTTAATCTCTTGTTTATACTGTTACACTTGCTCTAATGAAATAAACCAAAAGAATAATAATTTTCCCCTAATGGCATTCCTATTCAATCTAAATACATCACCATTTCTAGGAATTTATCCTCAATATAAGTTAGAAAGACTGCTTGTATTCTGCAGAAAATATGCGAAAAGAAAGTGAAGGGAAAAATAAATATTATTGCTTCCAAAATTATGGCTAACAGACATGATGATCAGCAGTTAAAACATACCATGTGTAGCAAAATAATAACTGATAAAAGCAAACTCACCTGTATCAACAATTATTGTAAATTCTTCTGCCCACGTGTTCTGCACTGACTAATTGAGTCAGCATCAAAACTTCTAAGAATGAACAAACTTTAGTTCATTTCTTCTTTTAATTATTCTCAAAATGTGATTTACTGTGAAGAGCATCTCTACTTCTCGGAAAAGTGGACATACTTCGGTTCAACTATTCCAAAATTGCTCAAAAAAGGTACGTTAGTTTTCTACTAATTTCCTTAAAAAATTAGTTCATCCAACACAAAGAAAATTCAACTCTCTGTTCTACTTAATGTTGTAGAGCTTAATATAAAAGTATTGTTTTGGCTCAAAGGAACCACTTTGGCATCTTGTCTGCATAACTGCACACATATAATTTGCCTTACTACTTAGGTTGCCATGATCACCTTCTAGAAAGTTTACATACAGTATGTAATTTCAAAGAAGAAGGCTGAACAATGAATAAACTATGTGACAAATTACTATCTTAAATTTCTAGGATGAATTATTCTTGAACAAGAGAGAATAAACTACTGAAATTAATCTTTAATAAAAACTGTCAATTCTGTGATTTCATGATTCCACAAAAAAAACTGAAAAATATACACACACATCAGATAAATGTGTTAAGAAAAATTAATGTGAAGGTTTCTGTTATAAAGAGGCACAATCTACAGAAGTTTTCTTCAATCTTCAAATACTTCTTCCCAAAACAAGTAGAGTCCAAAGACTGGTCCATAAGGTCACTAAGATATTCACAAATAGTTCTGATTCAGCACATACCATTTTCAAATGCTACACTAGAATATAGCTGATGTTATTTGTTGTAGCTTATGGCTCCAGATATGGTCTACAAAGCAATATAAGTACAATACAAAATTAAGCAAATAACACTGTAAAATTTCATGCAAATATAAACACAAAACCAATAAGCTGATAAGAAAGACTAAAATCACAAACATAACTGAACTAGATGACAATGCCTATATGCTGGTCTCAGCCACAAGAGCAGCTAAAATGAGTTGTTAACACTATCTCTACAGGTCAATATTTGTACTAAGCCATACAAAAATAAAAATGGTTTGTATCCCCTTTGAATACTGAGGCTCATGTCCTCATTGCTTTAAAGAGCTCTGCTACAGAACAAATCATGGCACACACTCAGAAATTATATTCTGTTCTTTTGGGCTGAGTCATGCCATATGGTCGAACGATACACATAGAGTTATAGCATGTCAACTTTGCTGCCTGTATGGCTCTGAGAACAGCAAAGCATCTGGTAATGGTTATACTGTTGAAGATAGCAATTATTATTTCTTCTGCTGATACGCAGAGTGGTACCTCTCCAAACTACTGCTTCCCCTTGCCACCTCCTCCTCTAACATGCAGGCATATGCCATGACTCATGGCAAAAAGTCCATCTACTGCTCCGAGGTCTGTTTCATATTCATACCTAAACATCCTGCCTCAAGTTAATAATGACCTTGAGGATGGATCAGAATCCATGTGTTGGCGCAATTGGTGCATAATAAAATGTCAAATGGCATGGTCAGCAAAGCAGGATATAAATCACGGGTTTGTATGTGACTTAAGCACAAAATGTCAAAATCAGGTTACCAACAGAAAAAGTCAATTTTCTAAAACAGTGATGCTTAAACAAACAGAAATCTGTCACCAATACTGATTATTCTGAAACAACATAAATCCTCTTGGTCAGTACTGAAAATTGTTAAAGGACATTTTTCATTATTATTTCCATTCAGCAATACAAACATTTACCAGTAAGATAAACACTACTATGATTATTATAAAACACAAAAAATTAATAAAATAAATCATCTAAATATAGACATTTATACTTCAAACATGTCAATGCTAAACACAGACTACTGTGATATGTGCACACTCACTGCAATGAAGAACAAAGTTAAATCCTTCCTTAATAATAAAGAATTATCTTGACAAGAAATGAGGGGAAGCTTCATAAGAGCGGAGCAAACGAAATAAGTAAAGTGTATACCGACAAGCTTTTACTTAGAAAAAGGAACCAACAAATGATGCATCAAAGAAAAATTAAACACACATAATTAACATTGATTCAATGTTTAAGTTTTACTACACTTTTACTTTTCCCTTTTGTAAAATGCACTCCTAAACACAAGCCAAAAATAGTTATCAAATGATTTATGAGATACCTTCAAAAGTATTCAATACACACAATGTTGTTGTCTGAATCTCCAATGTACTACCAATAAAGTTGGATACACATAAATAAAACATATATTCTGCTAGTTCAATGTATGGCAGATGACTGAAGACAATATTGTGAAAGTTACTGTAAAACCTGCAATCAAATGCAGGATTGAAATAAAATATTTGTATGTAACATGCTTCTGTGTTAAATTAAGTGGCAATGAATGAGTCAGATGTTTAACTCATCTTGTCTGAAAAACCAGGAGAGCCGGTCAGAACCTCAGAGAAATGTATTAAAAATGCTACATTATACAATTTCCATACACAGAAGAAGTAGGTATTAGATATAATAAAAAAATTACACAGATACAAAATATATTCATATTGAGTACAATGCAGTAGGTACTTGATCCAAGAGTTCTTATCTAACTTTGCTTACACATTTTAAGTTTGGTAATTCACACTCTTCGAAAGAACAACTTTTTCTTATAAACAGATTTACATAAATAGTGTACAAATATAGAAAACTTTAATAATACACAACCATTAATTTCTATTTTTCCTCAAACAACCTGTATTTCTCATTCACCTTCATAGTAAATAACAAACCCCACTTTACAAGAGACAGCATCTACAACAACTGATCCACACAACATATGACATGTTTTATTCAGTCTCAGTTAAAAAGAAAGAAAAAATGGAACTATGTGCATATAACCAGCTGTGAACCACAAACACCTAAAACATAAATGTCAAACTTCAGAATGTATGAAACTCTATATCACTTAAAAATGATATTTAATATTCTGTTTATTGTTAAAATAGTAACTAGTAACAGGCTTAAACTCGAGTTTTCACCACTGATACTATTTACCAATATCATGCACAGGAAGTGTTGGAACAGCACAGCTGAAAGACTGGAAAGATACAGGTAAGCCAGTCAAAATGAGGAGTCCACTTCTTTAGGTTCTTCATCTTCATGAATTATCAATGTCTTCCGACATATAATATATTCCAAATAATAACACTGTTTCCATGTCCTATGGCATCACTCCATGCTTCCAAATATACAGACTGTCATTAATAACGCTGGGAAATGATTTAATAAAATATTAGCATCACTTTGAAACACATGCTGTAGCATTCATGTAACAGCAATTGAAGCCGATAAACCTGAGCGAGGGCAACAAAGTTCAACACATTCCACTATCAGTCAACTGCTGCAGTCAATACAACCAGGAAGCTGAATAATATTTTTCAGCAACTATAACTGCGATCATCTTTATTTGACCAAGAAATATATCCCACAGAAATCTAGTTAACACTATAACCTGTACTTACAGGTTAATGCAAAACACATCACTTTTATGCAAATTCAAAAACACAGTGAGCAACATTTTAATTTCACGTCAAGTTTTATTTCATAAAATAATGTTTTAAATAGTAGGCCAGAGATGAGAATTACACTGATATTTGCTTCTCAAATGAAAAGCCTTATTTGTAATAAAAATAATGAAGGTACTTACCTTTCTCATTGCATTCACAGAAAAGGGAAGGATAATAACAAGCACCCCACAGCAGTGACATGACTAATACGAACAATGAGTATACTCCTCAGTGTAATATGACAACTTTTACCTCCATTTCTAACTGCAGTTTCTGTACACCAACATACAAACTTATACATACAAGCATTCACCAGCATATATTAGGAAAATAAAATTAACAACTTCATGTTCATGATCTGTGATGGGTTTTGTTTGCACAGCGGTTGACTGGGAAGTCTGAACAAAGGCCTAAACATCATTCCTAATTTAAAGTAACGTGATAAATATAAACATTATAAATCCCTTCACGAATGATGATTTAATGGGTTAATGTTCTGCACAACTGAAAACCAGGATATTGATCTAGACCTGAGTGCATTCTGATGCGTCCAATATTATGAGGATGGGGTGGCACGACTATTGCAAAAAGCACAGTCATCTGAGCTTTTATTTTATATAACTGCATAAGCTTCATTTAGCTTCCTATGTTCTTAGAGTGCGTGCACATGCGCGTGTATAAAAAAAACAGGCACACTACCCCTAACAAGACTAAGCTGATATCCAGAAACAAAGACAGATGAATGGGTGGATCAGTATTTCTCACAGCTGCACAAAACCCTAACATTCTGCTGTAAAATGAGATCTAGAACAATTCAAAGTCAGTAAAGTGCAGGTGTAAAAGCAAAATCCCAATGTCCAAAAATTATGAAACAGAAATGAAATAAACATATGTCTTACTTGTGAATAACACCACAGAGAATATTCATCATGACTGAAATCAAAGCTTCTGTCCTATTTTCAGAGCTAGAATACTTCAATCACATTCTTGTAAACATAAATTATTTAAATGCTATACAGCAATTATTCACCTGAAGTGTCTCTCTGGCCAGCAAACAACTTTGGGCCAAACATTCAAAGCATATATGTATACATGCCATCAGACTGGTTTAGATAAAGATAAAGGACACAGGCAAGCCATTCCAAAAGTGCTGATGAAGCAATAATCAGCAATTTACTTTGTTAAAATGAATATGCTGCTAATTTTGAAAACATACACATACAGACATATTTAACATTAAACTGTAGGTGATAATTCTTTAGATGGACAACACACAACATTATAAATTAAACAATTCTAACACAGAACAAGTACAGGCACCTATGAGGAACTATTTGTTCTTTTCAAGCCCCAGATGCCTGGATATCAAGAAGCAGCAATGTGTTGACAGGCACAGTCAGTCAGACAGTTCACTGCTATACTAAATAAATTTGATCTATTCACAAAAATGAATATTAACTACCTTCTCATACATAATTCTACTTTCTCACACAATACAAACATCATATCCAACAATTCCATTCCTCCCCCTCCCTATTTTCAGTGCATGATTAGCAGTGGGGTTTCAATGGAGCTTGTGAAATGAGCGGAACATCTGTGCTGTCGTGACATCAGTGCTCAGAGAAGGGTTGACATCACAGAGTGTTTCATCCAACATCAATTACACATTAAACAAACAAAGAAATTTCTAACAAAAGCACATAAAAATCTTTATCTTCAAATGGGTTCTAACTGCAACATCTTTTACATACTTTCTGTTGCTTTTCTGCAAAAGGAATCATCTCCAACAAAAGGAAATAAACATTTCATATCTTGTACTTCTCCCGAGAAAGTTTAACTTTCAAAACACTAAACACAGTAATACTTGTATACAACTACTATCCTACCCATTTATCCCAAATTTCAAATTGTATTACA
>NW_019059679.1:265661-293116 GCF_000696155.1 Zootermopsis nevadensis
GGCAGTAATAGTATTTCCATTCTTCCTGTTATTGTCCGCAAAGGGGGTTGGAGTGGTGAGGAAGAGGGAGACGACGAATGCGAGCCCGAAGCTTTGCCGAGTTTTGCCGAAGCGCACGCTGCATTGGCGAAAGTGAAGTCGTTCTTTTATGCGCATAGTATTAGTGAACGTGACGAGGAAAACATTTTGAACGTGGAAAGTGCTCTGTTTGGTCTAAAACGTAAAGTTTCGACAAACCAGTTGTCCATTAAAGACTTTTTTGGTAAAAAGAAGTAACTTTGAAAGAGAAACATTGTTTTTTTTAAAAATTTTAATGCTTTCCCGCATCTATCGTTTTCCCGCATTCATCGTTTTTATTTCCCACCCCCGCCGAAAACGATGCATCGAGGTTTCACTGTATGTGTTTATTCAGCATCACTAACCACCATCATTAGCCCAAACAATCAAGGACATAATACACTTTTATCTTAAAGAGAAAAACACCCAAGAATTCATAAATTTTCTTACGATTATAAAAATCACTTATTTCACCCCCATTACAATATCAAGGACCAAGGAAAAATCTCACCACACTTGTCGCATGTCAGGTCAGTCAAGAACCAAGTTTATTCTTCCCCTTTGCTTCAGATACAACTGCACAGAAGCCCTAGCAGGTGCTGCACTACAAATAATCTGTCAATCCTGTTCTAATGAAGGCACTCCCCAAACCTAAGTTATTGAATTACTTTGTTTTGTGAACAACTTCCTTCATTTTCCCACAATATCATTCATCACTAAAAACAACTGAAAATAATCAAAAATGCAAACATACACACATTTTCTCTTCATGAGGTAGACTGTAACATCACGATTATTTTCTGATATCCTGATACACATTACCATATGAGACACTGGTGTTAATAAGACCGAAGCTACATGTATGACGGCTACAAATTAGTAGCTGGTCAGAAGGAATCATGACTTGTTTTCCATTGGTCACAGTTTCTCCATAAACATTTTCATATGAATTAGTAACTTCATGTAACAAACCACACAGTTTTTAATACGAAGCAGTTTTCCACTTCAGTAATCTAACCTCACATTAACTTTACTTCTATTAAGGACATGGCCATAACTCTTTAACTTCTTATATAAATGCATTCTCCTATGAAGGTTTCAAAAACCCTCCTCTGAAATGCAGAATCTTTCAAATATATTCTACAGCTCAGAAAATAACTACATACTACTACATCCAACACCATACACAATTTTCAGTATACACATGAAACAACTTCAAAGTATTTGTATCAAATTAAACCTGTTTGCACTTCCAATATTCCCAACAAATGGAACATTGTTGCTTCTTCAAAAATAAGACCATCCACTTATGCTAAAGCATGAAGAGCACTTAACAGCTTTAAAATCTCACAATGCTCACAACAATTTAGCTTTAGTAGATACATATCTATATATATATGTGTAGAAATGCACACCAGTGTCTACTAACCTTGCGCAGAGTCTTGATGAGAATGACTGCTACTCTCCCCTCCCAGCAACTGTGCCAAAGGGTCATCATGACTAGGCAACCTGCCCACTTCCTCTAAATCTGATTCATAATCTACTGGTTCTATTTTTGGTTTTGACATTTCCACAATCTCTACACCACCCGTGTCTTCATTCACTGTACATGGACTTGATACTGATGTTGACGAAGGTGCAGGTGTTTCAGAACGCATCCGTTTGTAGGGATGCACTGGGGTATCTTCAGATTGCACCACAGGTGGTTCAGGTAGCGACGGTTGTGTTGTCCTTGATGCGGGTGTTGTTTCTGATGTGTCAGGCACTGATGGTGGTGTATTCTGTATGAAAATAAGAAAAAGTGCTTATATTTCTTTTGGTGAACAAGGGGAGGTATAGATAAAAGCAAATTTTAATTTCAACATTGTAGGTATTATATGAGTAGAATGTATATTTACTTATTACATTCCATGGATCCACACATTAGTCAGATGACGCCAGAATGCATAATAAGTCATAACAAAACTATATACACACACACAGAAATACAAATCAAACTATTTTCATAAAGATTTCAACACAAAGTAAGGGTTCATACAGAGTAGTGGAATACGAGGCGCGTCCCAAAAGTAAGTTTCCCACTCGTCCCACAGCTAGCAAACCTTATATTGAGCGAAGCGACTGTGCGTACGTGATAGAGCAATGACGTAGCATGGCGCATGCACTAACGGCACTTCCCGCCTTCTCACAGTAGCATCGTTGCAGCTGTTGAAGATGGAGATTCTTATTCCAGCTCCCGCCGACTGTGAAGTGCGGTCAGTGATAACGCTAGGCCGCACACGGCTCAACGGACAGCGAGTCTCCTGCAGGAGTTCAGCTGGGAGGTGTTTAATCATTCACCCTACAGCCCGGACCTCGCTCCCAGTGATTTCCATCTTTTCCTACACCTCAAGAAATTCCTGTCCGGTCAGCGTCAGCGTCAGCGTTTTGAGAATGAAAGAGAGGCGGAGATGGTTGTCACACAGTGGTTCCAATCCCAGGCGGCAGACTTCTACGACACAGGTATTCAAAAGTTGGTCCCACGGTATGACAAATGTCTCAATTCCGGTGGCGAATATGTTGAAAAATAGCTGGACACTTGCTGTATCTGTTGCAATAAATATTTCCATGAAATTGTGTTTTGTTTCTTAAACGGCCCCAGGGAAACTTACTTTTGGGACGCACCTCGTATTACAAATAAATCCATCCATTACATATAGTGGATAAATTACACTACCCATTTATAACATATAAAGACAAGGAAGAAAGTATGTGTTTTAAAATGCATATATGCATGAATAACAGTTGCATTAAAGGGACACACAATAACAAGATACACACTGTTGCTGGTGAGTCATTTTCAGTAAGTCCCTTGATCTGCAGCAATTCTGCTGTCTTGAGGAAAGTAGCCAGGTCTTCTTGCTGTACATTGACTTCTCCCTGGTACATAAACTGTAAGATAGCCACCAGTTCCTTGTGACCTACATCCTTCAAGATCACTATAGGATGCTTGCAGGGATTCACCTGTAAGCATCAAAAATAATGAAATCATTACTCTCTCAATAAATTTTATGGTTATAGTCTAACCACAATGTCAACACAATTTCATTATAATGTGTGTTCCAACATACGCTTTTTTCAGGTTCTTTAATTTTACATACAGGCCCTTGGCAGTTCCATTCACACCAATTTTCATGCCAACATAGCACAAAAGATCATTGTACTTACATTTGTATGTTCTTTGAATCACGTTACCAAACCGGACTTTTTCTAGTCCATATACTTTTCACAAATTTTTACATGCCAAATAACTTTCTTGAAGCCATAAAGTGCCTTCTGGACAGTCTGTGCCACAAGACAACCTTCATTTCCTACCTAAACTGTTTTGTATGACAAACAGCATCAGAGTAACAGATTTTCTGCAGAAAAGATCCACAATGAACAGCAAAATGTATGAGGTTTCTGACGAAGAATCTGAAGCTAGTCATTTGGTGAAAACAATGCAGATTTTGTCATAAGATGTCATCTCACAGCATATCATCACACATTCATACACGTCTCATGTGAAAACTGCGGCAATCAAAGAACTGACCACTGAAGAACTTCCACGCTGCCTTACTCACTAGAACTCAATCCAAGCGATTATCATCGCCCTGGATCTTAAAAGTGGCACTCGGCAAAATATTCTTTTGTAATGTAAAGGATGTGCAATATGCAATGCAAAGTTGTATAATGAACTAACTTATTTTTTCCTCTTGTAGTATTGTCCGTGAGGCACGAAAGTAGATGTGGCCTTGTCAGCTGTTGCTTGTGTGGCAGGGGGAAAGTGGGTTGTGTGCATGCGCTAGTGATGTATTCCTTACCTAAGAACATTGTGCTATCAGTCAGTCAGTCAGTACCTTAGCTCACAACATACGGCCTGTATAAGCTGCGGGTGTTTTTTGGTCCGCTAGTAGCACGGAATTCTACCCCACCTCCCTCAAAGATGTCAAATCTTCTCTCGTGCCTCATGGACAATACCATAGTATTATGAATCACTCAGAAATAATACAACTATTTTCAGATGAAACTTCAATGTGAAACGATACATATACATATTTTACACCAGAGCAATACATGAATTTGTAAAATTATTTTTGGAACATTAATCTAGCTACAATCCTGCCATTCATGTCCATGACAGCGCATTTTATTGGTCCACAAACTATGTTCAGGTTACTACATATCTTCAGAATCACTGAATGGAAAAGTGAAAAAATCATTTTGGCTGAGATCTTCATTCTGTAATGATTCCTTATAAATATTTCCATTAACTCACTTTAAAAAGTTCCTTGAAATATGGACTGCACACTGAAAGGACAATTTTATGTGCATGTACAAACTGCCCACCAGCAGCAAGTGTGACATCAACCAGATCTTCTTCCTGCAGAAGCGCATGAAATCCAGCTGTCAAGTTATTATGGAAGTTGTTCCACCGTAAAGAAAACTGCTCACCATCTGTTTCCCCCATTGTAATTCACCTAGAATTAAAAAGCAATATCTTAATGTTGACAGCAGAACATACAAGCACATTCAGGCCCCTACACAGAGCTCCTCTATAAACCACAATGCTTACATTATACCAAAAAAGCCTCAGAACATAAATTTCCCATACATATTGGCACATAAAATAACTTGGTGCACAAGACAACTCCAAATTTTCAGTGAAAAGTAGAAGTCTTGGGCTGTATTTGCGAGATAAGATGACTATTAAGAAATCACAGAAAACCACTTAAGCTACCACTGCTGATAATTTTGCATCAAGTAGCATTTCAGCATTAAGGTTCACATTTTATGCTTCCTGTATAAGACAACCCCCTGTTTTCGGGGATTATCCTTAAGCTTAAAAGACTACCTTGTTTGCCAGGATATATGGTTAACTGCAAAGGGAATCCCCCAGTAAACTGTCACCTCCACTAGCTGTCATTTGCCAACATCTGTGGTAATATAAATATACATTAAGCATCATAATCACAGTCATGCCATTTTGTTTCAGACAATTCCATAGAATACTAAAATGTAAAAATACAAACACCAACTTTTGTGTTAATAAATAAAACTTACTTAAGTAAGAAACCACCTACTGCTCCTCCAGGTGGTAGTTGGGTTTTTACTTGGAAAACAGATTCACCAATGCTAGCAGCCTCTTCTATAATTAAAGTCTTTACTGCACAATTTTTTTTCATGATAAACATATAGTTTGCAAACACACTTTGGTTTGAATGTCAATATCAGACTGATTACAGAGTAAGGAAGTTAGGTACACAGAGAAACAGGTACATATATTGCAGTCAGTTGCATTTATGTGACACAGGGAGAAGAGAAGTGGTAAGTCTTGTTGAGAAAAGGCATGTGTATCTGTAATGAACAATATCCTGTTGCAAGCCAACAAAATATTGCCAACTGTGAAACATACCCATGGAGCACAACACATTCATGATCAAAGAAAAACTCAGTATAATTCTACTTTTGTAGTAGGAGCAAGGAATATTGATTTAAATGCAATCACTATCACTTGATTTTCAGGTCATTACCACATTCAAACAAGTCAGAAGCCAAGGACAACTTGTTTTCCTTCTTCTTTTCTGTGACTCCTCACAGAATAAACTTGGTTGACATACATCCCATTCCAAATTTTTAGGCTGCAATGGCTTTACATGACCCACAAGAAATTCCTACCAATTAATTCTTGGTTTTTCTTCTGTGACTCCTCACAGAATAAACTTGGTTGACATACACCCCATTCCAAATTCTTAGTTTACAATGGCTTTACATGACCCACAAGCATTTTCCTACCAATTAATTCTTGGTTTTTCTGCCTATTACTCTTCATACACTGTGTTCACTTGAACATGTATTGAACCAATGTGGCCATCATCAGGTTCAATATCCTGCTTCTATGTCACCACACTAAGGATCTCCTTGATGTCCAGAAATAATTATAAATATAACTATATATATATATATTTCTTAAGCCCAGCCTGATGAGTCTCATGTAACTCATGAGAAAATGCACCAGGACTACAGTCCTGCTACTTAAACAATTTTACAAATAGTCATTCTTCAGAAAATGTATTTATTTTGGTTTCTGTCTTTCCAATCCTCTTAAAAATATAATTCTTATCATGACAGTGGACACTCTGACTTAAAAGATGACCAAAACGGCCGATACAATAAAACAGGCTTTAAAAACACAAGGGCACATTATAACCTGTCAGGGCATTTATCATAGGAGCATTCCTGTGCAGTGCAATTTATCCAAAATATGAATGCTGCACATACAGGAGAGATGAGAAATGCATACAAAATTTTAGTAAGATAACTTGTAGGTAAAAGATTACATGCAGAACCTTGGCATGCCTGGTAATGAACTTTCAGGTTCCATAAAAGGTGATGAATTTCATTAATTGAAGGACTGCTTCATAAAATTCATTAAGGGGGATCATACTGCCTCCATCTTTAGAGTGGTATGTTCTTCCAAAACACTGGTATTTCCCTTTAAGTCCACAGGGCATTACTACCCACATGATCAAAACCGACATTACTCTGTTTTAGTCAAATTACGTAAATACACACATGACACTACTGATTATGAGCAGAGTACACATTATGTAGCGCTACCTTTAGGTCTGTGGCAATTCTAATCTCAAATACGTCACAGTGCTTGTGTGGTATCCTTCTTATACGAAGCAAACACGCAAAACAGCAATATAGAGTACCTTGGCAATATTCCTTGCTTCGTTCCGATAAATACTTACTGATGTTCTGTGCGTTACAAGACCATCAGTAATCAATATACATTTCTTTATTATTATTTTTCACGATTACGGTTTTAAAATTCATACAACAGAGACTTTATAGTCCTTACCACACAAATATTATTAAATCACAAGGCCCAAGAAGCTTCCACAACCAACAAACAGACCAATCAAACCAAAGATTCAGGCAACATACACTGTACTATTTATTACACACTGTTTATAAATTAAATGCAAGTAACTTTGTTTGAAATAATTCGTCTGCGTCCCGTAACAGATACTAAAAACAATCAGTATGATATACACTGGGTGTGTGTGTGTATAACGTCTGGATATGCATCATTCTGAACCGCCAAAATGCCGAATATGGAGGAAACTTACCTACGCCCACAGGAATCTCGAATAATTTCGTTCTTCCTAATAACTAGTACAATATTCTACTTCAAAACTCAAATTAGCAGTAAGAAGGTATAAAATAACACCGGTACTTCATTGCTCACAGTAACTACAAATATTCGAGACGGTATCGATAATCCGCACCTCAGATTAAAACTAATATTAGAAACTCATTCGTTATTAAATGAAAACGTAAGTTCGATTGTAGATTTCATCACAGATGATCAACCTCAACCGAACATCAAGGCAAGAAGCTTACCCACAACGATATCACCTAATATGTCAGAATTCAAATACGAAAATAAATTTCATTTCATAGTCTTGCACATGTATACTGCATCTGTATATGATCCAATATGTTGGGTATTAAGATTTTCTTAAGTACTTTCCAGGTTACCTTATCGCTGCACCATAAACCAAATTAGTGCAAAGTAATGTTTTATAGGTACTGGAAATAGCTTGCCTACTATGCTTTATGCGTCGTCTCTAACCAATGTAATAGAATAGAATTTATTTACATTCCATAGATCCTTTACAAGCCTAAGCCAAGGATGTAGAACAGGTCATAGCACAAATACAATACTTGTTTCTAGTATAAATATAATTACAAAGATATTACAGATATTTACAGACTTTTGGAACTACAGCAAAATAATTATAATGAGAACCATCACCATTATTACATGTATTAATATATTCTTCTACTGAGTAGAAAGAGTGAGATAGGAGATAATCTTTTAACACTGGCTTAAACAGTTTTATATCGTGGATTAAACAACCAGCAAATGAAACATTTTCATTTACCTGTTGCACTTTATTGCTTAAATCAGGGGCATATCACTTGAGGCTCTTTTTTTAAGTGTTGGATGATGATAGGCAAGTTATTGGCCTGCACTGATCAATGAAGTGTCAGTATCAAATTTAACTAAGCTAGGCCCACCCACCCAATTGGCACATTCATCACCCTGATGACGGAGGCAATATGACCTCTGAACCATTGGTAAACATCTACCATACTACACAGGGCAACAACCCAGAAATCTTCATACCTACCACTGTGAAAACCTCAAATCACACAAATTAGATTATGTGAAGTCAATTATAGTGAAGCACATGTGCAGAGGATAATGGGTAACGTCATCATCAACGTTCCTCGTGAATTCAAGCAACCATCACACTGGTATAACTGGGGGTCAAAAGCTGAAAGTACAAGTTTGAGAAGGCCTCTATGGCATGAAGACCATACCAAACTTCATGAAAATCCTTACAGATATTATCAAGTTACTACATGCATACAGTCTGGTTAGGTTTGAATAGTACAGCTTGTAGGTATGCATCCTGTTATCTTTCAGCTAGTGTAAATCTTGCAACTGCATGCAAGAATCTTCAGCAAAATAGAACATTTATTCTACACACTTAATGAGAGCATTAAAGTGACATATTTCAGACTTTTGTGTCCATCATGAACACTAAAATTTAAATAAAACCAATGTAATTATCAGCTCTGTAGGATACTAGTTTGTCAGAATTACTCTAAAATCATGGTTATATTAAAGTATGATACTGATACAGTTAAATTATTTATAATTTAAAAATTGTTCAATTACAATAAAAACATCTTGTAATGTTAATGCATGAATTATTATGTATGCAGTAATAATGTTGTCTGGCATCCTTATGAAGTGTCAATCTACATATGTGTATATTTTAAATTGTTCTAAGTGTTGAGACATATTGAAACCACTTTCTGGTGAGTGAGGGAAGGAAAAGAAAAGCTTACAAGGCTTACATACATTCTGGTATATGTACACAATCTCTAAATTCAGGTTATAATCTGTGAACAAGATTTTAATATAATTAACAATTCTACATAAATTAAGGAGGAATATCATGAATTTAAATTATGTGATCTGGGTATTATAATGGAGATACATTTAACCCTTTAATGTTTAAACTTGTGCAATTTAGAAAATGGGCAAGTACATGACTTTGCTCTGAGATATTAAGAAGAGAACCCTGTCACTACCTCGATCTGATGGGGTAGCCATGACAGCAGGCATACCTCCAGATTCCTGTTGAATCACGGCACAATGCTCTGTAACAGTCAGATTCAAATGAACTGGAAAACACCCCATAGAATATGATCCTGAATGATAATTACATACAGCCAAAATATATTGAATGTTGGTGACATCAATGCAAGCATCATGTCTTTATTCGATTTCGTAAGAACTCGCTCATTTCTGCAGATTCAAGTAAGATCTGAAATATAAAGAAAAGCATATATTAAATATTAATATGGAATTATCATCTAGGTACTTTTAAGTTATGTGCAAATTGGATATTTCGCAGCTATAAATACATATTTATATTCAAAACCCAAGTAAAGTGACTGAAGAAATTACTAAAACGTTCTAAATATACAATCTAAAGTTTGAACTGATGAGGACTGTGCTACATCTGATGTAATGAAAAGGTCAAGTATTCGTTCTTAAACGTATGTAGGGGATGTCAACACAATCTCTAGGGTAGAACTAGATGGAGCAGCAGTGAGCTTCACTTCAGTAAGAAAATCTGGTATCTGGAAAACTATTTAAAACCAGTGCCACATATATATCAAGCATGAATGATGACCACTTACTGGAACAAACTACAAAGGATTCTTGAATATTCTGAGGAGCCTGTAAAGTCAAGCTGCCACTACATAAATGAGACCTGTGTCTATTAAGCTTGCTGAACACATAAAGTTCTCCATTTAGATACGACATGTTACTGATTTACACATTGTACATACCTAACTAACTCCCCAGTAACAGAACCTGCAGGTTCAACACTGACAATACAAAAGCCTGCCGCAGGCCACGATCCTGAGCCAATTCCATCCATTTGTCATCCTCATAGCCCACCTCCCTAAGATCCATCTTGACACCATCCTCCCATCACCTTCTTGGTCTGCCAGTGGTCAGTTTCCAGATGGATTCCCTACCAAAATCCTGTATGTAAACCCCCCCATGTCCAGCCCATCACAGCCTCCTAGATTTCAGTATCCTCACTATGCTACGTGCACTGTACATACCTGCTATATGTAAATCACTTAATTCATATCTACTCATACACTATGTGATTTGGATTCCTAACATTCAGCATCATGTTTGAATCCTGATATAATGTTTGAGGTTTTTACAGCAGTAGATATGTGGATTAAGGCCTTTTGGGTTGTGATAATGTGTACATGGCATCGAAAACATAAACTTTGTGTCAACACTGCCTTACATAGAACTAGGTCCCTTTTCTCTGGTGAAAAGGTATGTAATGATATACCTTACTTTGCATTTTCTTCATAATACACAAAAACACAACAAAAACTGAAATCAGAAATGATGGAAAACAGATAATTCAATTCATTTATTAATGATAAGCTTTATAATTTAACTTGCAAATACTTGTGTATTTCCTTGTGGGAGGGTATATAACCCTCTCATTTCATACTTGTCACACTAAAGTACTGGCACCTATCCATACAGAAAACCTCATTTGGCACTTAATATCCATTGCCCAACTGTCTAGTATAGTTGTTGCCTTTCTGGTGTAGCAGTCATTTCTACTATCATATAAGGAAAGTAGTAAGCAATCAACATAAACATGGTCAAAATACTAATTGTGTTTCTATAAGAGTGGCTGGATATTGTAAGATTTTCATATACATCCCCATCTTCCTTACTAGCTCAAGCTATCACACAAAATAA
Organism: Zootermopsis nevadensis; assembly: GCF_000696155.1. The sequence continues at coordinate 276,637 of NW_019059679.1, forward strand.
GAAAGTACAATTACCCTCTTTTTCTCACTCAGGATTTCATCCAAAATTGAACTATTGAGGACAGACTCTCCATGGGACATTGGATGAATGTGACACAAAACTGGGTGTTCATCATCACAATTCTCTCTCTCTGAGGCATATGTTGAACTCTCTCCATGTTCTGCTTTATCAGTCTTCCCTTTCAACCATTTTTTTATTTGCCTGGAGTTTTGACTTTTCTTTCTCTTTATTTTCTTCTGTAAATTCTTTGGCATTTGTTCAGTTTCAGATGAGCTTATTTCTGAAGAATTTGTTTTGCTGAAAAATGCTGTCAGCTGTAACGTGTCGCCCGAGTCTTCTGGTGTCTGTTCTGGAATACTTTTATCCTCATTCTGAGCAAGACAGTCAGAAAATTCTCCTCCAACAGATGCAGTATGTTCAAAAACACTGGCTGAAGTGTTGGCATCTTGAGAGTTATTCATATTCATATCTTTTGCACTCTGTGACAGAAAGAAATAAATCAATTACCCATATTCTTTTGTACTGACAAAATATCTCATCCAGCGATAAACTTCTGTTCTTAAGGTATTTTCTGACATCATTCTGATAAGACAGAGAGGCTGCCAAATAAAATAAAGAATGTTCTGCCTCAGAAGGAAAATTGTTCAAATATCCAAATAATAAAACAGCCTTTTTTTATGGTAACGTTTTACACTTTCCTCGTAGTATCCAAAGTAGTTTAATGTAACCAAATATCAAGACTGATTACATATCAATTTCTATGAGGTGAACAGTTAATGGATGGAACGAAATACTTAACCTAATGTGATTGCGGCAAATTCAGCATAGCTATTCTAAACGTGAGGTAGGTTGAAAACGATCGGAAAGCGAAAAAGAAACCTACAGAATTTTTCACTTAGGCAAAGAACACGCGGCTACAAGTCCCATCAGATATCAACACAGGTCTTCAAAAACGACATTTAACCATTCAACCGCTGTGCAACAAATGATATACACCAGCGATCTCACAGAAATTATCTCTGTGTTATCTGTACGACTATCTGACCGATCTAAGGTTAGAAGTGACAGCAAATTAAACATTCGTGGAAGCACGGTGCCACTCGTAGACAGTTCTGCCACCGTCTTATATGTGAGAACTAATTTTTGTCCGTAGGCTTTGTTTGTATCGGTAACTCAGTCGATAATGTCAGTAATGCTGTACAGTTCGTTTACTCACAGTATTACGTGTTTCTCTTGATAAAATAATTGACGAAAATCCCTCTATTTTTATAATATTGCCAACACTTCTTAAATCCATTTGTCTCCCCACACATCCATAATTTTTGGTTTGTTTCAAGCTCATTTTATCTTTCAGATATTTCCTATCTTTCTCCTGAAAATTCACACTTCCAGTCATTTGATTTGATTCTACAACTTGCAATTTATTTTGTTTCCATTGATCTAATAATTTTACGCATTCATCAACAACCCAAGGTTTATGCTCTTTAACTCTTAACATACCAATCAATAATTCTGAACCTTGATATTAGTCTTACTCAATTTTAAGGAAAAAGTCTACAAACTGTACCTAGTTTTTACACGAAGGTTGACACAGAACAGCATACTGACTATTTTTATAAGGCACAAAATTAAAAATGTTGCCAAAAATTATATTCCATTAATTACCAATGGTAGGCATGGTGAATATTTAAAAAGATACAAAGCATATTAATTTCTGGCTCTGTAATGGCATACCTCTACTGCAACAACAGATATATTATCTTCAGTGTCCAAACATAAGGGCCAATGAAGCTTACAAAATAATAAAGAAGGAATGTGGAATAAATAGGTAATATTAATGTGATTGTTTTTAAAAATACTTTATTGAAACAGAACATTTACATTTGTATACATTATGACCAGATTAAGAAGTAAGATGTTATAAAGAAAGGGAACAGATAATGTGAAATATAAACATTTACTCTGAATTCAGGCTTCTTGTCTATTAACTGCTAAAATAAATGTAGGTGGGTTGATGGTGCCCATTCCAGGAGTCAGGCCAGATAGAAACTTTAGTGTCTCACATCACCAAAAGGTTATGTACTTCCTGTATCCCAAGAATTTAGCCAACTAGACAATTGTTAGAAAAGGTTTCAGTGAGTGAATCTACATAACAATATAAAACTAGCACAGTGGAGTGCTACAGTCAAAGAATTCCTGGGCTCAACCTTAGCACAGTAACCTACCACACCCAGAATAGTGGGCAGCAGAAGATTCGCTAGTCTAAGTTGAGTCTGGGAATTTTTTTAACATGCTATGTAATTTAACTTCGGAGAATAATACCAACATTTCCTGGAAACAGGGTGGGAGAGTATGGACTGGATTCATCTGGCTGGCAGTTGGACATTGTGAACATGCCAATGAAACTTTTGGTCCCATTAAGGGCAGGTAAATTCTTGGCAGAGAGTACCGTCAGCTTCGTATAGAAAACTATGCTCTTTGGAGTCGGCTATGGACTGAGCACGATTGTATATATTTATTAATGAGCCAAACAGCAGGATTTATTTAAATTGAAGAATGGGTTTAATAAATACACAAAAACCTGTACCATTTGAACCATTCTTCCAAATTATACTCCAGATGACATACTGAAACTAATATTTCAGATTTAAAAAAAATTGGTGCTTGTGATTAAATTCCAAACTTCTTGTGATGTTTCAACAAAACACCATATTTATTAATAACATTTCCATATTCTCACATGTAGAAGTTGTGATGTCTCAGGAAATTGCACATGACTGAATATCAAAAATGAAATAATGAAGTACTCAAAATGAAATTATTTATGTGCAAGATAACATAATCTTGCCTTTAAGACCTTTCTAAGACTGAGATCCAATTAAAAATGGACACCATCTCCATAAAATATAACTTTCACTTAAAATAAGGTAGCCTGAACAAAACATGTAATACTGAAGATTTAGTATCTATGTCCACATTCCAGAAACAGAAAAGAAAAATTGACAATCATATAATCCCATTTACATGCAACTATCTTGTTGAAATAGCACATGATGTAAAAGATCAGTGATAATATATTGAAAGGTTTAAATATTTTAATTTGCAGACACTACTTTGAGAACAAATCTAAGGTAAAAATGCCTGGACAATATGGTGTCTATAACTGGCAATTTTATAACTTACCTATATAAACTTCACCCTTTCTATCACATTTACCTCCAGAACAGAGGTGTGCAAAAGATTCAAGCTAACAGCATGAAATGTTTACCTCTGACTGGTCAATTTTAGGTATGAGGAACCCACGTAATGGACAGATGGTGGAATCCTCCCACTCCCCATTGTTAAAGAAATTATGTTGATGAAAAAACATACCATCTAAGCCACACCAAAAACAGTTTAACAGTTAAAAAGTTCCCATTTTTCTCCAAAAAGATGGACACATGAGTCATTAGCACATCAAATGCTTTTCTCTCTGCTGATCTGAAATGGTTAATTTTAGGCACACATAACATACAACCCACAAAAATTATATATACATACACATGCATGTGTGCGCGCACACACACACACATACACTAAAGTCAAATGTTGGCTCAGTTAGCTAATCAGACAAAATTTCTACTTGTCAGACATTTCCTCCACAAGTGTAACAATGCCTACCCATGCTAGTGTAAATGTTTCCAATCAGCCTAATTAATATCACATACACTACAAAACACTGTGAACAATTGTTATTAGCAAACAATTAAGTGTAACTGAGTTGCACAGGATAGAGATGAGTTACTCTTATCAGCAGCTTTTAGCATCTCACATGTCAAAACAGCCTAAATGAGAAATGTAATGGATCATTAATATAGAGATAAATGTTAACCTGAAAACTGCACTTTGCTCTACTCTTTATCTATAGCCCACATGCCCATACCAGTTACAAATTTAATGTTCGGCACCTGTGGAGAAAAAACAAAGATTCTTTTAACTCACTGGCTTTGATTTTTAAATTTATCACTCATCACAAACAAGCAGACAGGTGAGTTTGTTAAACCCAGTAAAACAGTATGTGTGAGCACATGTACCTACATATAATTACATGGACAATTGCATGGATGTGTGAAAAGGTTTTACATACTCAAATGAATTAAAGGCTTTTTAGGTACATTGTTTTAGGTTCTCATGCTGCATTACAGTGGAAGATATTAAAATAAAATTATATATGAATCACTGTGGAAACCCAAAATCTTATAAAGAAAGATTTGTTAATTTGGTGAAATGAAACTAATTTTGCAAAAGGACTGTCATTGTTAAGTGCCCATTCAATACACAGAAAAAACACCTTCTGTTATAAGTTCAATTGTTCTCTGCTATATACTTTTTCTTCAGCTACACAGTATAATGATCTAGTATAAACAATTTACTTATCTTTGTGTTTTCAACATTTTTATCATGCTAATAAATTATAAATTTAGCAATGAAAGTAATTCAATTACAATTACCTTAAAAACAAAAGCTTGACATTTAAAATTCCACAGCTGGATGGTGGACATAGATATGTACTCTTCCTCTCCCTTCTCAGTCCAGTTCGAAATATCCATCATTTGTAAGCTTCAAGAGTAGCAGTTAGATGTGTTACCTTTAACTGAATTCTGTCAACACAATAATTCCTGCATGGAATTCGAAGCTCAAAACAATCATAAAATTAATATCAACAAATTGTATTCTTATTCCACACTGGCCATAATGGAAAACATCAACTCAAATCTCAATTAGGTTTTTTATTGCAGATTCATTCTTCCTCTGACACTCAATATGTTCAAAGTACCTATTTCCTTCATGGAAGAAAGACACTTCACATACTGTTTTAAAAATTCAGTAGAGTTTGTGGATTGATTGTCCTGGTCCCGAGGCAGCTAAGCTTTAGTTAGGCCAAGTCACAACTTCCTGATGTGTATATATGGTCACTTGTATGTGTGTTGCAAAGACAGTGTTTAAAGGAACTTAAGTCTGGATAAGCCATTTTTAAGGGAAGGCAATCAGGCAATTATAAGACATCACTGCCCTATACAATTTAATACAAACTTTTAGTTTGTATTGTACAAATACTTATCTAATTATCCAAGCAATGGATGGATGAATTCCCATGACCATACTGTGAGAAAATGTCCAACATGATCTGAAAACATAACCAGAATAATACAAGCATTCCTTTGCACGCTGATTCACACACACATCCCACATCAAAACAAATTCAAATATCTATAGTCAACTGATTGAGCTGTGTGAAATTACAGCATTGCACAAAACAAACAATATGTATTATCTGACCTTCCTGTGACTATCCATCACTTTTGTTGTGTTTCAACAACAATTAAATAAAACTACATTTTAACTGATCATAAAAGTAACTAAAACCATTACAGCAATGCTTCCTACTGAAATCGTTCTCACAAGTTTTAATGCTATACAGTAGGTAGGGATGCATTTCTATTGTCAAGAAAAAAATTAGAACAACTAGCTTTAAAAATCATCTATGTTGTAGATAATTTATATAAAAAGAACAGATCAAAGGATCAGCTGATGTACTGTCAAACATTCCAAGTGACAAAAACATGTAAGTTACTGAATGATAAGAAAAATAATCATATATTCTATTTGTTCAACAAGGTAAATTCAAGGCAATGGCAACACTGTGCAAAACATGGCAGAAATTTTTAAACAATGTAAGAGGGAAACTAAGGTTGGAACCTATAAAATGTTGCCTTGTTGAACTGAGCTCCGCCCAGAATCTCCATCTGCTGCACTGTCTTCATAACACACACATTTGCTAGGATATGTACCTTTGCAAGCATGAGCTCTCTCTCGCTCTCTTTTTCTGGTCATCACAGATTATTGCATAATGTCTATCATAATAATACACTGTTCACTGATCAGTTTCTGAACACATCCTGTACAACCTGAGCATGGCGCATTTTGGGCTATATTATGTCTAATCTCATAATTACACAGACATCTTGCCTAATACAACAAATTCCAATGCTGGAATGTGTACAAACACTTCGATACAGCAATATGATAATTTTCTTGGTTAAATAATAAATATGGTACATTTTTAAGATGGCTGTCTTCTGAAATGTTGGGTTATATAGCTTGAGATATATTGACCAATGTTTCCGAAGAGTTTACTGCCTCCATTATCAGAGTGATGATGGAGGCAGTAAGATCCTCTGAAATGTCAGTTAATATCTACTAGACTACAAAACAACCCAGAACACAGCCATCTCCATACTCTTTACCATGAGAATCTGAAACTTCACATGGTACATTTTCATAATACCACAAGTTTTCTGAAAGTGATAAAAAATGCCAATATGCATCAATATTCTATTAGAATTATCAAAGATTCGCTACACAATACTGTAACACGTAGTGCATATATTACAATAATAAATGTGACTTAGGTCCTTAAAGTCAGTAGTTTGTACTTCTCTTAATAAGCTGAGCATACCAAAACCATTTGATACAAATAAGAATATTAGGTTTTGTTATAAATGTTAAACACTAAATAATATCAATCTTTATAATTCAATAAATTACCATATTGCTTGATTTGTCTATTTATCAATAATTTTATTGATGAGAAAACTGTATTAAAAGTTACTGAAACATTCTAAGGATTAATTAATAAACTAGAACCTCCTACATCATGGATGTCTTCTAAAATGACAACATATTAGATGTTCAGTAACAAGAGCCTAAGTCAAACATATCTCCATTAACTTAAGCCATTCTTTCCAAGCACAAAAGGTATGTGAATCCAGTTTTAAATTGTCATGGAAACAGAATAAAACTGGCACAGTTTCTTCCAGTTCACTTTTTAAATGAACCAAATTTCAAATGAAGTCTATGTCTGCCAAACAATCTGTTAATAAGATTTTCATATAGTAGTATAATTTCAAAACACAACATTCACATTTCAATACAACTCTACAGAATGAAATGCAATCTCTTCCAATAAATATGGATTTCAGGGTGGACTAACAACTTTGCAACATATGAGCTTATTTTAATGACAGCATAACAGTAGTTAAATTTGCACATATTACTATAATCTGGCTCTATTTGAGCACTCACCAATAAAGTTGGTGGCTTTAAATTTCTTTTGCAACATGCAGAAAAGGATTAAAAAGTGCATGGCATGGGCAAACATTAATGCAGGAATAGGTCTCATGTTTCAGAGTCCCTTGTTAGCGAACTCAATTTTGTTATCTTTACCCAGGGAATATTACAGTTTGGTATTCTATCCTGTCACTTACTTTATACCACACAATTTCAGTACTCATACAACTAAATTTATGATAACTGAATCTAAGTGTGTGTATATCTATATATACATATGAGACTAGACCAAAGCAGCCCAGTGTCACCATGACCAACCACCTGAATGCTTGGTGCCAACGAGCAGGACACACACAGTTGGAAGACAACATGCTCTAGAAGTTGCAGGCACTGTGCAGAGTGTAACAAGGAAGTACTTTATACTTGCACTTCTAACAAATTCAGCTGAATCATGTCTGCCATATTCACAAGTGGATGGAAAATAATGTTGTACTAATGCTTTAGATATCACATATGTAATTACCCTAGTATCTTACACCTGCTGCATCCTGCCTTCTCACACTCTGCATACATTTTTCAAATGTAACTTAGCAGGCTGATACTAGTGTTGTTTCACTGTAGATCCAGAACTTTATCCTTCAATTGTCTCCTTCATGTGAGTGAATATATGTATTCACTTAGGCATTCTCACATACAGTACATGAAGACTGATTTGACGCAACAAAGCCGGACTAAACGAAATGAAAATGTTGCTATTGAAATGCCATATCTTCCTTGAATAATAAACAATATATGGTAGAAGTGTTCACCAGATATTTCTTAAGCAGGAAATACCATGATTATCTACTCGAAAGATAGATTTGTGCCACCATAGTGAAGCAGATGGTGATAAAATTGTCTTGCAGCTTGTGCCTCAGGACAATACAAAAACCTGAAATATGCAGCAGCAATGACAGAAGGCTATATGTTTATCTTACTGTATTCAAGCTAAGCAGCATCAATGGGAATGTAAAGGATACATCTCCTCCTTGTAACAATCACCACCATCCAGCTGGGTTGGAGAAGCAGTTGCCAAGCATTTCACACAGCTGTGTAGCACTCAGGAGGAAATCAAGATTCATTTACACTTGTCTGTCATTTGAAAACTGGAACACATAAGCAATTGCAAGCATGTCAGCCTCTTGGTGGCTACCTTACAACCTTTGGTGCATTTTTGTGCTTCACCCACAGAAACCACTTTTAATTCACCACTACGAAAAAATATATATTTAGAAAAAAATACACTCAATACACAATAGGGTACGTGTCCTCTGCACCAGTTGAGCTTAGTTTGCAAACATGTACAATTGTGAAACAATATCTTCACATAAAAAACCCTCCTTAAAATAAGAAGCCTCATTATAACTTTGCGCGAGGCAAACTGCAGAAGTCTTGGAAGACTCGGTACTTGCCCCACTTCCTCCCCAGATGAAAGACTCAATAGCATACCATCTGTAATATATTACAAATCAATAAGCTATGATCACATAAATACCACACTTCTCATCTGAAAAGTGATATTTGAAAATAAAAAAATAATAAAATAAAAATAAAGACAACAAATTTTGTTTCTTTGCTGGTGCTCTAACGAGAGATATCTTACTTGATACCTGGAGGAAGCACCCTGGAGGGCAGTTATATACATGTCTGAAGAAGCAGCAACGATGGCACCACTGACGCACTTACTTGCAGCCATTCAACAGAACCACTTACTGGTAATGATCCAGCATAAAAGGAAGAAAAATATCCAGTATATCATCATACACAATGTACAAGGGGGGAAATTTTGCCTAACATACACACATATACACAATAACACACATGCATAGTCTCCCATCATCCTTCTCTGCAATTTGTCAGTCCAGTCAGGGATGAGCTATGCCATTCTACAAAGGGAGCAACTATGATGCATGAAGGGCAGCGCTTCTACTACAGAAGAGGTGGTAGCTGACTGTCACTGACTACGCTATCTGATCTCGCTTTGTGGCTGCATTGAGGATCTCCTCAAATGACTGCTCCAAACAGTGCTTCAGTTCTGCGTAGCTCACCACAAGGATGCTCTGTTCATCTCGAGACATGAGGCATATCTGTAGGCAGTGCAAAGACCAGATACAACATTTTTATTATAAGAATCAAACAAACTTTGGTAAATGATTTGTATCAAATCATGTAAATACATACAATTATATCCTTTCCTCAGTAGATACCCTTCAGTTATTTGCAAGAAAATATAAGAAGAAAAATATAATGACAATACACTGTTCAGTATCCATTTTGAATTTTATTTCCCCTGAATAGCTTAAAAAACTGTAAAAGCAGTGGAAGGAATCTATTATTGCATTATATTATAAGTAGCTCAACAGAAACTGACTGAGGTAATTAATAAAGACTATCACTGTAATAAATTACACACAAAATCTTACCAAACATTCAAACTCCAGATGTAGACAAATCACACCCTAAAAGTAACATACAAAGTGATAATCATATACATAAAATTCTAATTATAGAACAACTAATCTTCCATGATCATGCATTAATAATTATTCTAATAATTCTGTACAATGTGAGATACTGGAAAGGGGGGAGAGAGAGAAAGAAAGAATCTCACTGGACTACTATTTTTCACTTGATTGATCTTCATCACATTACATGTTTCCTTTCAAACTGATTGCCACAATTAGGAAATGTGAGTACACTGCAGTTCTCTAAGCAGCTCAACATCACCTTCTCTGGAGCAGCTGTATCCAGTTTATTAAGGCATTGCACAACGTGTGACATGTCAAGCCATGGTCGCCCATCTTCTGAAACCTGATGAAACAGGTAATCACGGAAGAGCTTGAGCATGTAACGATCTCCAGTCTCCGCCCATGTTGGATCCAGATTCAACCTGTAAATAACAATGGCATTTGTGTGATATGACAAATCAAATCCTACTTGGTTTGTAAATGTAATTGGAAGTTTAAGATTCCAAAAATTATCATATACAGTAAAAGGTTGGCAAATGTGTAACCCTTTTCCTCCTCTTTTATAGAGTGAATTTATTATGTTGTATTAGTTCATTCATGCAGTTCATATTATCAGCATACTTACTCTGGACGTTCATTAACAGTTCCAAGTTTAACCAGGAGCCTACATAAGCGACCATTCTCCATCTCCTTGGATATTTCATTCTCTAGCACATCTGATCGGATCTGAATAGCATCCAACTGAGTGTAAAATCGCGCACCAATCATAGGCATGAGGTCTGTCACACTCTTGTGCTGCTGTTGCTGCTGGTTGGTCAACAAATACCTACAAACAAGAAGGAAAACACATAATAATATCTTAATGCAACACACCATCATAGTGAATACTGCAATCGAGTGGCTAGTATTCCTGCTTCAGGTTTGTGAGATTCTGAGTTTAAAATTTTACCTGAAGGCCAGCTATTCTAACCTAGGTTTCCATGGTTATCCAGAGTCCATCTAGGCAAATGTTGAGAAAGAACTGTAAGATAGACCATGACTGCTTCCTTCCACATCAGTTCCAAATTTATCATTCACTAACCATCACATTACACAATCTAAGCTAATGAGAACATAAAATTGACCAAGTAATATTGGAAAATAAAATAAGACATACCACCATCACAAGCCAATTTTTTTCATCATCACCAAATGACATTTCCACCTTGATGGGTCATCCTATAACAAAGCTTTCATCATCTGCCATAAATCTACACATCATATTCCCTTCTTTCCTAAGTTAGTTCCCTTCCTACACTTTGAAGAAACTCATTTCTGCCATTCCATCTTTTGGTCCATGTCTAAGCTTCTGCCCAACATACGGAAGAAGGCAAGTAATATGCTTTATATAACATTAAATTTAATTTATCCTAAAACCTCCCCAGTTCCAAACAACATAGTTTACAGTATAGTAACATTCCCTAACTCTACTGATTCACCGTTATTTCTTCTTAAATTTTTACATGTAATTAAATGTTAGTACTCAAACACAAAGCACTTATGTACATAAAAGTACAAGCTCTTAAATAAGTTCCTCATTCTTCCTTTGAGTAAATTTCTGATTAATTAACCAACATATGCAGTCTGTACGTAACATGTTGCTACATACATGATGACGTTTCGCAAGTCATTTGAGTATGTGCGGGCCACCAGGTCCAATGATGTCTGCATGTTTTCACGCTGCACTGCCATGAGTGATCGGCAAGCAAGTGCCAGGATCACCTTCCCAAGAGCTGTCAGATCTTCTTGCTGCACAGAACAATGAAAATCGTTTCAATAAATTTTTAGTATACTCAAGAGGTACCAGGGATGGTCTAACTACAGTACGCAAAGTATATGTTCCATATGTCATTTACCAGTGTTTTATTATTTAAGAGGTTCCAAAGTAGCAAACAGATATAGCAAAGATTATGCACTCTGATTGTGGTCAAGAGTTATGATGCCTTGTAGTCTTCCAGGCAGTAACCCAGGACCACGATCTAATTTTTACCGCCACGAAAACGCCAAACCTTATACTATGAGTTGTCTTTTACCTCTCACAAGTTACAGTACTTTATATGAAATATTATTGACTTTGAATATCCCATCCCTATTACACAAAGACAATAACTGAGAATATACATTTATATAAGATTGTGTAAGTACCTGAAAATGTGGTATGAGCTGCAAGGGGTTTGGAGAGGTGGTGTCAAAGGTGAGAACGTCAGAGATGGCAAGACTACTGAGACGGAGGCGAGAGCGTCCTGTTAACAGTATTTTGGTGGGATCAAGAGTTCGACATGCAAGACCAGCTGCATGAATCACTCGGAGGGCAGATGTTAGCTGGATGATGTAATTCCAGATGACACCTTCAGGGAGCATCCCACTGCCACCTCCATGCTGTTGCCTTAAAAGGGCATTCTTTTGGTGACTGTATGGACGTGGTGCAGTTGGATCAGCAGAGAAAGGATCTGCATATCCATTCAGTGGCTCCGAAGGTGTGAAGTGCTTCATCAGCAACGTCTCTGAACCCGGATGATAGTCATACACAAATATCATTGCTGCAATAAACAAATAAATAAATGCCTAAAAAGATGGCATTATTTTAAAATTATGGTTACCACAAATGAAGGAAAGTTAAAAAACTAGTTCCAACCATAGGTTAGGATGGCGGGAGGCCCTTATAGCATCATACGGAGTTACTGTAGTGGTTGGTTGGTATATTCTAATTCCCACAGGGTTTGGTATGAAGACCTATCCTGGCCTCTGCCAACCTTAAGAAGGATTATAATCCATTTATGTGGTGAAGGTACCCATAAGGTAGATTGTATTACCCGTGACAGGGTCATTATGAAGAAGATAGCTGACAAGAGAGACCTATAATTTATTGTGAGCTTCAAACCATGGTGAAGGTCTGGTATACTTCACTTTCTCAAAAAGTCTTACCTTATGCAGAGGTTGAAACTTCTGTCTGAGCAGAAAAGTCTGCACACAGATCTGACTGGGTATCATACCAAGAACACCAATGTTTACAAGATAATGCTAACCTAGTCTCTCTGTAGTTTCAAATATGGTATTAAAAACGTTATTGTCCTTGTTTGCTTTCTTCTACCACTTCAGAAAACGTACTTCACAAGCTACTGTAAATAATGGTGGCCTATGTTCATCATTCCCTACAAGTATTGCAGTCTGTTTATTTAAACCAGAAAACATACTTACAGTAATCTCCAAAAGCCTTAGTTGTAAAAACTTCCCGTAACTGAACAATGTTGGAATGTTGCAGATGCTTCCACATATCAACCAGAAACATGCACTTCGTATTGGGCAGACGAAATCCTGAAATAAAAATGAATGTCTGCCTCATAAACTGATAAACTGGCTGACTACCATATAAGAGAGTGGGAATTTAGACGTGATAATACTGACAATATAGGTAAACTGTACTCATTTTATAATTACTCCTCTAACATTAAATGCCAATATAAACAAAGCTCAACAAATCTCAGGTACCAAGTCTTTAGAGCACCTAAAATTTTCACTGTCATGCTTAGTTTTTTCATAAGCATTGACCTAAAAGTTTTCTATATTCATGAATAAATCATTTTAAAATTTGCAGCTTAACTTCTGATTTCATCATGCAGACCATAGCTTCAGCTCATGATAAAACGAGAAGCCTTTCTGTTCAAACTTCATCATCAGTGAACAAAATGTAATTGGAATAATTCACAATTTGAAAGTAAAATATATCAGTCAGCAGAAAAATTTGAAATGTTACAAACAGTACAGTTCATGGTCTGAAATAAATCATGGTAAATCCATATATGCATTATTGAAGTTCCTTTCATGCTGGGTTCTTGTAAATATCTTGAAACAAATGTGATAATAGGAACAGCAAATCTTGAATTGCTACACAATACAAACAGTAAGACTGTTTTAGTAAGAGAAAAGAATCATATATCACAAACACAAGAAATGAGAAAAGATAGGTTATGTTTGGTAATAGTGACCACACACTTATGATATAAGTGAAGGGAATAGTAATAAATGTTGAACATTCCCGTATAACAGTTTTTAATTCATTCACGTACTCACGTAGATGAAGAGTTATTCTTTCAGGAAGAAGATGTTTTTCTTAAAAACTGACAGTGAGAAACATGTAGGTTCTCGACATGTTAGAGACTACACAAATATAATAAAACTTTGTACTGTAAGAACTTTCTACCACCTTCCTATTCGTGGAATTCTTCTCCTCAAGACAAACAGTGTTCCTCACCATGCACTCTGCGCAGGCAATACCGAGCTCCAGTCTTAGTGTTGGTAGCCTTGTATGTGGACATGGGATAACCCAGCAGCTGGCTTTTGTGCATGGAATTTGATGGAACTGGTTTCAGTGGGCACAACTCATGATAGTTGTCAATCTCACTCGGTAATTCTGTAAGCATAATTTCTAAGTCTGTGAGAACATACACAAAGAATATATGGGAAGGAATCCTGATACCAACATCTCTTAAAAGGCTTTAATCCATAACACAATTCAAAAACCAAATATAAATAACATTATAAAATATGCTGATCTACTTTTATGCTCAATTTCTACTACCACAGTTCCAAATTACATTACATTTTCCAGAATATTTCACCATGTGTGTTATTAATTGTTAACACATCTAAACATATTTAAAAAAATTGCAATATTTATAACATGTCTCCACACAAAGTTTCATATGCTTAACTCTAATGGTTCAATGTTATAAAAAATACTATATATAAAATAAATTAACAATTACCACGTTTCACAGTCCACAAGAATAATATAAAAACCTTAAAAAAAGTTGCAAATGTTAAAAGATCCAGTGTCAAAATAATGAAACAACAAGCAGATTAGGCAGAGAAAAATGGAGAGAAGCAAATAAAGATGATAAAAATTATAACACTGAACTGCATAATGGTATCGTCTCACTTGGCTGATAATGAAACTTGTTACATGTGAGAAGGATGAAGGTTACTAAAACAAGCCAAACTGACCTGGGAATTGTTCTGGGTCTGGCTGGGCAAGAACAAGAGCATTCCTGTGCAATGTTTCCATACGTATTTCATTTGCCACATAAAATGCAGCTGCAGGTGTAGTAGATTTCCCTTTAATTGAGGCCAGGTGTGTAGGAGTGCCAGGATAAACGTGAAAGCTGGGCAATACTACCGAGGGAACCACCGAGCTGCCTGAGCTCATACCACTGCTATTTAGGCCTGCTGCCTCTCCTCCACCTGCAGCTCCAGCTACTGCCACAGTTGTTGGATAGAAGTATGTCGTGCCGCCAACATTCTCCTGTGTATCCAAACATTAAGCATTATTGCATACAAAGCTGAGAAGTTCAGTACCAGCCATTCATTACATTTTTAAATTCACAACTAGAATCATCTTACCCTACATGACGTTTATTTATGGGGTAATTTTAACGACAAAGTCTAGAGAAGGAACCCTCATACGGAAGATGAGTTGGAGGAAAATATACAATGAGAAATTTTGGACATTCCTCAGAAAGAACTTCTCTGAGTGAACTGAAAAGTGTTTAAATGGTATAATGAGTGTGTGCTTGTACAGAAACAGCATTTTCTGTAGTGATATTTGAACGGTATTGGGAAAATCTTGTACCACATGGACATACAGTTCCTGCTGGGAAACAGGAAGAGACAGTTCCATTTAACTTTGAAAGTGGATGCACTGCATTATGTTACTTTGAAGACAAATTTTCTTCCTAAATTTCATTGCATTATTCAAATATTCATCCCAAATGCTGTGATCAGACTTGGATAAGATAAAAATAAGGCTTGATAAAAATGGTGTGCAATGGAAAACATCGCTGTTTATACTATGCACAAAAAGTAATCTCTGAAAATATAAATATGTACTACAAAAAGTAAAATGGTAACAAAACTTTCTTTTTCATTTATACTTCATGTTATACCCACCACATTTCTATGATGAGCACCAAGTCTCCGTAATATTCTAATGCCTACAAGATTACACAGAAAATCTTGTGACATGCAGCAATAACAGAGAATGATTCCTGTCGAAACCCAGTGCACAAAAAGTTCTCCCATTCACTGTATTCATATGCTCACTTTATAGTTAATATTCAACCATTAAACCTTTCAGACTCTGACGATTAACTCCTTTACTGCCACCATCTTTGATACATACAAACAGAATGTCTAATATATGTGTAGATTTATATATGTTATAAATTTCACAATAAAAAATGAGGATGCATGAAATATGATGGATGTTTGCTTTTTAATTTACTTTTTCAAATTTTGTCTGATGGAATTATGGTACAGGTATGATATGAATAATGGCAAAGAATACATAATTACAAAATCAATGATAAAAATGTGATCATCTCACAACATTTATACCGAAATATCTGTACCTGGTAAGTTGACACAGGGGTTATGGGTGTTTTGTCAAGTGTAGGAGTAGGTGAACAGTTGCTGAGTGGAGGTGAAGGCTGGGGTGTCAATCGTGGAGATGCAGATAGAGGACTCTCTAGACTGCTACGCCTGCTACCAAATGTTGCCTGGGGGCCCCCTGAACTTGACAAGCCAGTGAATGAGTTGAGGAAATCAGGGGAACCATTTCCTGCTACTGTGTTACCAGCTGTTCCTCCACCTCCTGCTGCTGGCACAAACTCAGGTGCCTGTGGAGTCACCTGTAAAATGCACATACAGAAATCCTTAAATGGCAAACTTTATCAAAGTTACAGAACAATAGGGTTAGTCAGTTTTTAAAAACCGGTTTTTTGGATAAATTTGTAAAATTCGAAAACCAGTTTTTAAAATTTAAAAAA
>NW_019059679.1:293337-319160 GCF_000696155.1 Zootermopsis nevadensis
AATTCATAGGTTTCTTGAGGAACCTGAAGAAATAATATCAAATCCGAAGACACTGAAGGCCGAATTTTCAGTATTTGAGGCAACCAATAAAAGAACAAAGAATTTAGATTTATTATTTGATGCCCTGAAAATGATAAAACCAAGTTCAGTAGCCAGTGAGAGGGTATTTTCTATTTCAGGCAATTTTGTATCTAGAATAAGAACAAGATTAAGTAATCGTTTAGTGGACATTTTATGTTTTTTGAAATCATATTTCCTGAGGAAAAATTCTAAATGAAATAAAAATTTATAATTTCTATTTTGTACAGATTTTAGTTATTTTATTTTTTTATTTGGTTCTGTATGGAGCATATTTTATTTTGTTATATTTTTGTAGTTCCATAAATATTAAATAAACTAAAATTTTTAAAATAAGTATAAATTCTTTTACTGTTTTAATTATATTTTGTTTTTTTGTAAAAATTCGAAAACCTGTTTTTTGGAAATACTGGAATTCGAACAATACTGGAATTCAAAAACCAGTTTTTGTATAAACCCTACAGAACAACAATTAGTGTAATTAAACAGCACTGGCCCATTCCAAAACATGTCACATATGCTATGCTACAAAAGAGAATGTTGCAATAAAAAATTAGTCTTCAAGATATAAGTTATTACATACTTTTAAACACTAATAAATTTCTAATTATAAATATTCAAATATTTCTGATAATTGTAACCAATGGATTCAGAAAATAGAGTATTATTTTTTGTTTTCATTTTCCTAATTAATTTAATTTGCTCAATTTTACATTAAACTTAAGTGAACAATTTAGAAATATCAAATAAATGCATCTTAATGCATAAGCACATCTATATGAAGTGACATTCCTCTCAGTACATATCCCTGTTATGTAAGCATGTGTGTGCTTTTTAGTGTAGTATTTATGGCATCCTATTGTAAATTAAGGTTATATGAGTTCTTTAACAAATAATAATGCAACTTTATATACAGTTCTTCTATACATAAGAATTGTTGTATATAACTATCCCTTGGAAAACAGACTTTATTGGGAAACAACACTTGCTCAGCGAGTCAATAAATTTTATAGAGCCCTAAAATTCATTAATGTCTATAAAATACTCTGTCACCATTCTCTATCCTGAGGCAAATAAATACAGCCTACTACCTTCCACGGTTTCTTTAAGACTGGTTATAATATTGCCTTGCCATCTATGCCAATACCTTCCAAGTGTCTCTTCCCATCAGGTTTTCAGACCAAAACTTTGTATACATTTCTCATCTCGCCATGTGTGCTTTATGTCCTGTCCATCTCATCCTCCCTTGATTTGATCATCCTCATTACTAATTGGTGAAGAGTGCAAATTTACTTTGTAGTGGAAAACATTACGTAAACTCTGTTCCTTTAAATATACAGCAATAAGACACTCCAGCTAAATTATATAGTGTAAAAACAAATAATGGAAGAAGCTGAATAAGTGCTCGTTCCATTACTTGGGGCAGCACGGTTTGAAAATCATGAACATATTTTGAGTAATACAAGCAGCATACCTTCTTCAGTGACACCACAGCGTCTAGACTCAGACCAGCCAAGTTCTTGGCGAGGGACTGATTGACAGTACTCGTTGGCGTGCTGGTATTCTGCCGGTTCTGTTGAAAACCAAGGGAACAAGCACACAACATTTACCCTCATACAAGTTTTCTTTCCCCTTATAACCCAAGCTTTACATTCCCATTTACAAAGAGCATTACAACACATTAGTCACTGTAACTTTCTCAGCCCAACTCCCTCTTCTATACGCAATCATCCCTCCTGCAGGACTTGCATACCCACAACACATTAGTCACTGTAACTTGCTCAGCCCAACTCCCTCTTCTATACGCGATCATCCCTCCTGCAGGACTTGCATACCAGTCAGCCAACTTTGTACAGTGATGTGGCGATAACTAACATCATAGATTCTCACTCAATAAAATGCTGCCCTCCACATGTACATAATATTAAAATAACAGTCAATGTAACTATGGTAACATAAAATCATATAATCTACAATGTTGATAAAATGTCAAGAGAAATTAATAAACATGTGAATGTGCAATCCTGTAACATGTCAATACAGAGACAATTTAGAATAGCTTTTCCACCTATTTCCTAGATCAGTATGTTAAACTCTGCATAAGCTCAATGCTATATAATCTGAGCTAATAACAGTATTGTCCAATAACGCAAAACAAATAAAGATTTATGTATCCGCAAAGTATAGTTACTAAAACTTGGAAGTAATTTATTGAGTTGGATATACAGTGATCTGTATTTTAACAAATGTGTATTACATTACTACAAAGTATAGTTACTAAAACTTGGAAGCAAATTATTGAGTTGGATATACAGTGATCATTATTTTAACAAATGTGTATTACATTACTTCACTTTTACCGTTTGTTACCGAGATGGAAAACGAAGGAGCATAAAGCAGGAAGAAGAGACTGCATGCCTCTGCCACACAAAATTTTTTGACAGTCAATTATTGTCCACATCACTGTCCAGATCCACAAGATACAAGTATACAACTAGGACAGCATAACAACATAATTTTGAACACTCTCATTAGTTCTATGTCACCCTCATGCCAAGCATTAATTCTGTATGAAGAACATATATTGGCTACAGGCACTATGAAGAAATTTATTAAAATATAGATATAAGCATAAATAATTTACCATGTATGTTGCTAGTTTTGACTCTTGTGGCACACCATTTGCTTGAGAGTATGATAAAAATATAGGGTCCATTCTGTCTTCACAACCAGTATCTGAAAACAAAACAACTTTTATAATAGAAGGAACTAACACAATATAAAAACATTCTCGTGAAACCAAATTACCAATTCACATTCTTGGGTTGAGCTGCCATTCTACTATATCAGTGGCTGCACTCCTAATAACATCTGTTAGGGGGAAAACTCAATGGCAAGATTTTATGTTGAACAGCTTGAAAGCAACATGAGACCATTAATGGTTACTAATAGGAGATTAATGCTTAGCGTAATATGGAAAATATAGTTATTTAAGAATGAATCAAATACATATGCAAAATCTTTTGCTGTTTATCTTCTGAAGAATACTGTATAATAGTAATTTATGTATTCTAATAAAAATCAAATGACTTACTACCAGCAGTACCATAACATAACAGAAATCAAAATAAAGTGCTTGCTGCAGAATAGAATAGAACAGTACAGAATATATTAACCATACATCATACAACACTATTCACGATTGACTGCCTACACTGAAACATACGGATTTGTTTAAACTAATTTACCCTATAATTAGTATAAACGTAATATAAAACTACTGTAGTGCAGAACATATATGACCTAATAGTTGTATCCAGCACATACAGAAGAAATTTCGAAATTAATGTTGTCTTCCCTTAACCTGACATGATGCCAGAGCTGTTTGTTGTACATGAAAAATTATAAGAATTAATTCCTTTCAACGAAAATATTCAATTTTATGGCTCCAGCTGATAGTAATTAGTATTAACTGGTCTATAACCTATAAAGCAGATAATTTAGTTTTATATCTTACATGATGGCTCTTCAGGCTTAACTCTATTCCCAGAGTAAGCGAGACTTCCAGGAAAAATTACGTTGCTGATACCATGATTCCTAGACAGAAGCAAAGCATCATCCCCGGAATAACATGTCCCCATGTTTGAGACTGTTAAACCCGAACTCAAGTAACTTCCCCTGCTGTTCGCAGGTACAGCTGGTTTTCTCACACCAGCAGATATATTGTCCATGACTCTGTTTACAAACTTTTCACATGAAAAGATAGAAGCAATTCAAACAGTACATGGATTTGAAATATCATTTGCTACAACCAACTGTCCGATCTTGAAGCATTTTTATGAAATATTGATGCAAAATTTCAACTCCATCACATACATCCCCAAACAAAACCTTCCCCACTATTCCGCTTTCTTATTCAGAAATGTGCGTGCGCAGCGTGACACCAAAAAAAAGAAACAAACAATCGCAGACCGTATCAATGAGGCGCAAATTACAATTGAGAGAGCTGAACTGTACCACCAACAGATTTTTGCGCTGTTGTACTTGTATGCATAACTTGATTTAGAAAAATTATGCTTCCCTTCAACTTACTGAGAATAATTACCACACCGATAATCAACAATACAAACTACTATTTTAAAACAAACATAGATGGCAGCAAATACAGTTAGCATACAATTTTCAGCGCCTTGGACACATGCTGCCATCTAACATAACTAGTTTCGGTGATATTACACAAATACATACAAGATGGCGCTGTGATACTGACGATACACATCAGGAGAAACAATAAATATATCCAGTCACACCCAAGGCTGTATACTCCCAAAACGTCAACTGCTGGTTCCCACGTTCAATTGTCCTTCAGCACACCTATACTGACACACCCTCATTTTTATTCCGACTTTTACAACCCATATCCTTCTTGGCCTTTCTTTAAGGCCCTTTCGGAAAGAGAGGGCTGCATACAGTGTTTTTGGTCTAGCATCCATTCAATCTATATTTGAGAATATGCAATTCCTGTTTACATGACAACATGATTACAGATTTAAAGGCAAATCACTACTTTCCTGCTATACTGATAATTTTTCAAACCAAATTACAATGGTTCATAGTTTTCAACAAAACTCATTAAATGCACATTCAACAGAATACTTCAACGCTAGAAAATAAGATGAGGAGAGAGGCCGGTTTCAGTTTATTTTGAGAATAAAAACCTAACATCATTGTGATATCCAATGACACGCCCCTTCACAATTCCTTGGAATGTGACTGGGGAGTGTACCATAGATAACATCCGACAACGTTACTTTTAAAATATGTATGTACCGGAAGACCGCCACGGTGGTCTAGCGGTTAGAACGCTGGCCTTGTAATCCTGGGGTCTCGGGTTCGATTCCCGGCGGTGCCCGAATTTATAACTTGTGTTGGGCAAGGTCGTGGTCTAGGCAACACGGAGTTTTCCTCCGTGGCATCCCAACAATTACTCCATTCACACACAGAAGAAGGCAATGGCAAACCACTTCTGGATCATCTGCCAAGAACGTATATGAACAGGTCCCAGTCCGAGAAAAGGATGGAAGGATCCTGTTCATATGGACCTGTCGTCAGACAGAACACTACAAATAAATAAATATAAATATGTACCGGAAAAGCGCGATGCATTATCGCTGTCATCCTACGACAATTACAGATCAATATGATTTGTAGGCAATAAATACTCACTACAATTCCGTGTTTGTAGTCCCTATTCCTATGCCAACATGGCGATCATTTCCAGAGAACACTAGCCACAGAACCGACCTCTTCTAGCTCACAGAAGCATAAATGACATTCCCCGCTCGGTAAATCACGTGGTGAACATCGTCACGTCCTGTAACTAACGCAATGAACAAAACTGGTATTTTCACCACCAATTAAACAGCTGATGCGCTGTCTGCTGTGATAACATTTTCGTATTGTTCTCTAAGTAATCAGTTTCCGATTAATAAAAAAAGAAGCAATAAGGAAAGAAAACAAATGCACATGCATTTTGGTGAGAACTGTATATAAATTAGACTCCAATTCATTAGGTTCTTCTGCTAATTAAGAGGTTAAGTTGCAAGCAGTTAATGCATACATTTTATGTTGGAGAGATTATTAATCTACTGCTACGCTTACACGTTTATACTGATTGTTGCATAGTATGGCCCTCTATGTGTATATTATGGTATTTGTTTATTTTAGCTAGAAGAATTCAAAATTCGATGTAAACCGTATTTCGGTACGGATTACACCTCTCCAATTTTGGAATGGTGTGAAAGTTTGTCGGTTTGTAAAGGAAAGAAGGAGTAACAAGAGGCTGGACAGTATTTTAGAATGAAAAGTTTCATAATCACCAGCTGTTATTAGGGCGTTCACATCCGGGAGGATCGCGACGAGCTGGTTATGTAGCACGCATGGGAACACAGAAACCCACAAATCTACAAGAATTCAGTCCGAATCACGTGGAGAATAGATTAATTGGAAAAAAAGATGGGCTTAAATAGAAGGACAACATCAAAATATCTAGAAACAATATACGAAGGTGTGGACTGGGACTAGAGGAGAGCTCTTGTACGAATACACGGTTATTACCAGCTTCTCCAGAAGAACTCTGCCCCGCGTATTTGGTTATGTCCCGACACTGCTTGCAAGAAATTAGTAAGCTTGTGCAGATCCCTAGTTTGCTGATGGCTTTGTTTCCTGACCGCTCGTTGCCTGCAGCTTGACTGACAGACGGAAGGAAATGCAGGCAGCCAGGTCGTCCCCAGTAGCAGCTGACAAAGCCTCTTGTGTTAGCACAGTCATTCCCCCAGTGGGGTTGGCCGCCACCTCACACACTGCTCCCGGATAAAATCAATTCCCCCCCCCCCCCAAAAAAAAAAAAAAACATCGCAAACACCAGTGTCGAACTACCTGCAAGAGCTGTAATATTCCTTCTGCTACCGGTTGTTTTGTATAACGGATACTGCCTGTCCTCATAAACTGTTTCCGTGAGGTTTGTCCTCACATTAAACTTCCACATTTATCGGTATTGCACTCGCATCTTAAGAGGTTTCCCCGCCAAAATTTTGTATGCATATCTTGATTAATCCTTACACCTGTTCTACAACCTATTGTCATCTGGGACTCAGGTGATTTCACTACCCCAAATTGCTCACTTCCTTTCAACCCTAAAAACTTACCCGAACGTTGTGGTCACGTGGTTAACACTACTGCTTCGTATTCGGCAGGTCCCGGGTTCAGTTTCGGCTCGGAGACCGGCGAACGGAGCTCGATTCCCGTCAGGGGCGGGGTTTTCTCTCTTTGCCAATGCTTCTGGACCGGCTGTGACGTCTTCCCAGCCTCCTGAATTGTTTCTTTACTGCTAAATCATCTACCTTCATCTAGAGCTTCGTGGTCAGGAGCTCAGTTAAAGAAATAGACACGTATTCATGACTTTGCACTTCATTAAGTAATACAGAATGCTTAATTCAGTGCGTGACACTTAATTACGCACACAGACATTACCATTATCTTTTGGTGTTTACAGATGTAACAATTCCTGAATAATTACACGTAATTTCATAATCGATTTTTATCTTAACTTTAACACGAACTACAATCTTATTTTCTTTTGTTATTTCCAGTTACAAATTAGTTATTAGACTATTTATGTTATGACTATTCCAAATGTTCATATACTTACTTCTCAGTCAACATTGTACAAATACTTGACATCGGCCAATCAGATTTAATCATCCCTAAATCCCTTGGGGCCTTCCTATTAGTACATTTTGGAGTAGAATTAAAATGAATTAGACACAAAAACACCGGTTCAGTCAAGCAAGAATATAAAATGTATAAGAACACAGAAGTCTATGGCCTGTTTGTAGACATCAACCAGGCAATTTCTTTGAGGGACTGAGGAAAACCAAGAACGTTATTAGATAGCAGGTACCTTGTCTGAGGTTCGAACGGGATTCTTTACGAACGCAAATTGTGTTGTTGTATCAGCTAAGCTGTTCTTAAGACTGGTGGAATAGTAGTTTTAAGTAGGTGAGAGTTCTAAATGTACGTACATGTAAACTTTCAGACTCAATTTATCAGTAAGAAATCAGTTTTTTGTGGATAGTTTCGCGGAGCAAAAACCTACAGTTATGGAGATGACATAAAATAAATCTTCATGATATTTTCCTATATTCTTTTCCTCGTCCTTAACCTTAGTCCGTTTCAGTAGCGTTCGTATCCACACCAGAACAGCTGAATCGATTTCTGTGGAATTTGATATTGGAGAGTTTTACTAAAACTTTGTTGACACATTCCAGTTTTGGTTCAGTGGCAAACGAGTGGGGAATCGGCACCCGAAATATTTTCCGCGCGGGAAATTCCTCTACCATTCACAAAGGTCAAGTATCGGTTAATACATCAGAATTGTTAAAATACGCGTACATTTACTAATTTATCTTCGTGATTCTCGCAAGTGCGAATTTGTTTAACTCTGCAATTCCCCAAGAGGCTCGGGGAGATCTGTCCAATGTACGGCGTTCTCAGAATCACCGACCTCGCGTTATATGTTCCGTACAAACCTCTTTAGAATTTTTCGTTCGTACGCACTCTGTATTGTAGGGGGTTCAGAATAATATTTTACAATTACACACCATTCTGGACAGCGTCCACTCTCTGAAGTGCATTTGGCACTTCTACATACAATATTTCGGAATCTGTCTACTGGAGCTTTATAATTTTACTATTCACCAAATATTATTGGGATTACAAATAAAAAGAATTTGAATAGACGGAGTATGCAGCATGCATTGGAGAGATATTAAATAAGGACAAAATTTTCGCCGGAAAATAAGATTGTAAACACTTACTTGAGAGGCACAGCTGTAGACGGTGAGATAATATTAAAACGAATCTTAAAGAAACATGGTGTAACAAAGTGGGATTGATTCAACTGGCTAAGAACAAGGACCAGTGAAGGTCTCACATGAACACGGTAATACATCTTTGGTTTCCATAAAACAGGTTTCTTTTTTGATAAACTGAGCTAATATTAACTTCTAAAGAAGGATTCTGCTCCGTGGAGTAAGTGGTTTAACCCTTCGTAAAAATTAATTATTTTATTCCGTATAATTTAGTGGTTCGGAGTCTTAATTAAAGCCGGCAGTTACAGAATACATAAGCCACCCGTACACTATCAATTACGAACTAAAACAAAAATAAGCCGAGAGATTCGTTTTTTTTATACAATCATGACAGATAAAGATGGTGGAATAATAAAAAATAATCCAACTTTTTAATTCAATATTATAATCCCGATCCTGGAGCTCGTATTATAAATTTGTGATATTAATTCCAAGCATTATGCTATGCAGGTCACACTTCTTTTAATCTTCCTAAATTAGGCTCATTAATAATGGCATAACACACGACCCCAACGGCCACAACAATATTTCACCTGCCACCTCTTAACATTGCAGCATTTGTCTCTTCTGTGCACAGAAATCTGACTAGTAATTTTACAAAGAACACGTCAGCGTGTTACCTCACAAAACAGAGCGTAAGAATACGTCTGAATAATGAAGATTATTGCTTACCTTTCGCGAATTAATATTACCCTTGCTTTTAAACCGAGATATGTTAACTATTAACGTAAATAACTTCCACCTGCGGTTGATTTAAATTGCAGAACTACTTTCTTTGCAGGTAATTTCTCTTGTGAATTTCTGCTGATACATAATGAAGAACAAGAAATGACTCATGTATCGATATTTTTTTTTATAAAGTCGTCATATCGAATGAATCGTTTAAAATAAAAGTCTAGCTCACAACTTGATGCATACGTGTGTCTTTGAGCCTCGATATAAGTTTAATCTTTTAAATAGTTTAACCTGTTCTCGACTTTAAAACAAATATATCTTCGATTCGTCGTCGTTCTCAAGTATTTGGGATTTTTTCTTAATTTTTAAATGTTTTCTGTCAAACGCTTATTTCTAAATCAATACACTCATTATTTTCCAGCAGGTTTTTGGTTTTCTGTACTTCGTTCTCTGTTTATGATTTAATTATGATGACCAAATCGAAGAGTATGAGATGGGTGGGACATATAGTACGCATGAGGAAGATTACGAGAACTGTACACACAATTTTTGTTGTTGAACTTAAATGTAAGAGGCCACTCATAAGGATACTATTAAGACAAATCTTAGGGACAAAGGGGTAGGGAGGTGTGGATTGGATTCATGTGGCTCAGGATATGGACCAGTGATAGGCTCTTGTGAGCACAATAATGAAGTTTCGGGTTCCACAAAGGCGGGGGGGGGGATCTTCTGACTACCTGAGCGACTACTAGCTTTTCAATAAAAACTCAGCTCAGTGGAGGTTTTAGTTATAAAAGTAAAGTACCAACAGCTGACGGAAATTAAACTTTTCAGAGCACTAACATGGTACGGCCAGTCCATCTCTGGAGAGAATGTGTTGCTTAGCATGGAAGTCTCTGTTCTCACTATCTGCCATGGTTATTAACATGAGAGCACCAGATGTCAAGAGTGGTCCCTGCACAACCTCCCTCATTATAACTGGCTGTGGCAAGGACTTATTACGTGAAATTGTCGGTAGGGATGCAAAAAACTTGTATTATACTGTAAAACCAACAGTTGACAAAACTGCAGACGTGAATCCAGAGCAGAGAAGTAGGATTGCTATGGGAGTTCTCCGGTAGCTTAATTGTGAATTAATACGAGTTTTGGTAGAAATTGGGGTGTACAGATACTAGGCTAGGGAGTCCCTTTGTGACACTTCTTACAACTTTTATTTCCGGAAAGCTGCGAATTTGGAAATTGTAGTAGGACCTAACGTATACAATTCTCTCAGTCCTCCAAAGGTCCAAAGGTCGCTCTCTGCGCTGTCTCTGTTCCATTACTTTCAGGATCGATCGAGGAATGGTTTTAATGTCGAGATAACATGGCTTAGAATTCAATCCACTGGTCCACAGAACGTGAGACAAACAGAGCGCTATCACGTCCCGGGCTATCTGAACAACGTGACATGAATCTTAACACGTACAACAGTCAGATTTTATGCATGGGGAAGGAAACGTTTGTTTCAATAACTCCGAAGCCATAAACTCAAGGGACTTGCGAAGATATTAAGTAAGAACTGGGGATGAACAGTGGTCGTGACTTGCTCGGGGGTACGAAGTACGATTTCCGTAATTTCTTCAGTGAACTCACTTCTCTCAGAGACACATTACGCAGCCCATGCTATACAATTTATGTTCGTAAAACACATACTAGCAGAGTGTCTGCAGTGTTAAAGAGGGAAAATTCGACAAATACTTACATTTACTACAAATATTTATTTTATTTTATTTAGTGTTCTGTCTGACGACAGGTCCATATGAACAGGATCCTTCCATCCTTTTCTCGGACTGGGACCTGTTCATATACGTTCTTGGCAGATGATCCAGAAGTGGTTTACCATTGCCTTCTTCTGTGTGTGAATAGAGTAATTGTTGGGATGCCACGGAGAAAAACTCCGTGTTGCCTAGACCACCACAAGTTATAAATTCGAACCCGAGACCCCAGGATTACAAGGCCAGCGTTCTAACCGCTAGACCACCGCATCTTATTATTATTTAGTGTTCTGTCTGACGACAGGTCCATATGACCAGGATCCTTCCATCCTTTTCTCGGACTGGGACCTTTTCATATACGTTCTTGGCAGATGATTCAGAAGTGGTTTGCCATTGCCTTCTTCTGTGTGTGCATGGAGTAATTGTTGGGATGCCACGGAGAAACCGGGGAAGCCCCCGGAGGAAAACTCCGTGTTGCCTAGACCACGGCCTTGCCCAACACAAGTTATAAATTCGGGCACCGCCGGGAGTCGAACCCGAGACCCCAGAGTTACAAGCTCGAAAATTTATCATAGGCCTGACGATTCGATGTTTATCGTTAAATATCACAGAACAATTATTATCATTCCTAAGTCCAACATCTTCTCCGAGACTAGAACCCAAGACAGTTTTTGGGTTTGTGATCGAAGCTTGTGTGATCCACTAGTCAAAACAAACGATTTCTCCCCCTTGCGCCGTTCTTCTATTAAGCTCATTTTCCGAGATACAGAAAACATCTTCAAACGGGACTCCCTAGTTTTAGAGATTATGACCTTTGTTCTTCCAATCTCGTCGAAACAAATAATTTTTGGTATTCGTGTTGTTTTTCTATCCTGCTTAGTTTCCAAGACATAGAAACCGCCTTAACCGAGTTTCTGCCCAGAAATTTTCTAAAATCTCTTCCTGGTTTCACGGAATGCATGTGGCAAGTTTGGTTCTTGAGCTGTAAGTGAACATACATGCACAATTTCTGTTGTAAGATGTACGTAAGTAGGATTTGAGGTTCTCGCAGTGGTGAGTACGAAGATGACTGTATTCTGGGTTGTAGCGTCATGTAGTATGGTAGTTCATCAATTTTCAAAGGTCCTTGCTGCCTCTATCATCGGGCAGCAAGGACCTCTGAAACGTTGGTAAACTTCTACCAGACTACACGGCGCTACAACCCAGAATACAGTAATTTTTGTCTTAGGGTAAATTGATGTTATAGCCAATTGTGAAAAAGAGAAATTAACTCTCAGAGTATATGATATTTTCAGGGGACTGGCTCCGTGGGTTGAAGCTGAAGGCTCCTGAGTGGCGCAATGTGTCAACCGGTTAATCTTATGTAGCTTTATTATTACCTTACAACTGTTTTGAATTTCACATTTTATGAATGACACTGATACGCCTTGATCGACCAGCAACTGCTTTGACACGAAAGTACAGCGGATTATCTACATACGACGGTACAAGGCAATGCTACTCTTACAACTTTTCTTCTCGAGCTTTGTTGTGGTGTATATATCGTGGTACGCCTTCACAGTATCCGTCTATTGCAGAATTCTCATAGAAAGTAACAAACTATTTCCATTATTTACTCACAACAATTAAATTGAATAGATCGGTCAGTCACGTGATTTGGTACGGACTTCAATGTTGTGTTTTTAGGAGCAAATATCATTAAGACTTACTCGTTAATATCGGAGGTAAAACGTAGATTCAGGGGCAGTCTTTCTACTACGCTATGAAGACAATTTACATTGTATTTATATGCACCGTCAAAGTACAAAGTTAAACACTTAAAGATAAATAAGCAACTGCATCATTCACCTGAGACTTGCGAACCACAAATTATCCACAGATTGCCTTGGAGAATGTAATTTGATAACTACAGGGATAAGTAATAGGTCCCAAAAAGAAAGGTCTTAAGCAAACATTGTTCCATTTGTGGCGGTTTGTCAACGTAAGATCAGATCACCACTCCCAGCCCCAATAATGGAGAAAGAGAGTTCGTATCTATTCTGCATAAGGGCTGTTAAGAATCTACAGTTACATGTCACTCCAAATCAAACAAAGGATCACGGAACGAACACACAGCCATGCAACAGAAGTTTAATGTAACACAGATCATATTTAAGTAGGATGTTCTCTGGACATGTCCATTGTCTGAGAGTCGAGATTATATTTCGTTCCGAAGGGTGGCTCTATTTCCGTCTTCAGGTAAACTACTGGGAGAGGGGACGGAATACATATCCAACCGGACGAGACCAAACTGGTGAGTATGAGGATTTCTGTCTTCTGGGTTGTTGAGCCGTTTAGTCTGGTAGAAGTTCACCGACGTTTCAGAGGTCCTTCCTGCCTCCATCGCCCTGATAATGGAGGCAGCAAGGACCCCTGAAACGTCGGTAAACTTCTACCAGACTACACGGCTCAACAACCCAGAAGACAGAAATCCTCATACTCACAGCCGTGAAAACCTCAAATACTACAGAACTGGTGAGGATTTACAAGGTTCAGTAGGGTGGTATACCAAATGGAAAACACTGGTATAGAAGACAAGTGTTAAATAAACACTTTAAAATGACAAAATAACTACGCGATGTGAGGTAAACAATGTTTAGTGTGTAAGTGTTTGTCGATTCGTGGTGTCTGGCGTCACATTTCTTCTTAAATAGGTATTCCGAGCCAGACGAGAGGCACATCTGGACACCAGGAGGCACAATTCGATTTGTGGAGAGATGAGGAGAATTTCTACCCCTAGTTCACGTCATCCCCTGTCAAAACGAATCGGATTCCATTGGTAGATTTGCTGTTACACACTGTTCCACAAATTAGACAGCTCAGTAATTGGATTCAGCTCAATCACATCACTACATGGTTCATTCATCATTTGCAAATGAAAAGATTAAGCCAACCAGCTCTAAAGATTTTATGAAATAGAATCGTCTTAAATGCTACATTACAGATGTGATCTCAAGTTCTAAGGCGGCCGATAAGGTATCTCGTGGTATTCTGTCTTTTAAGGCTACAGCCGGAATTGTTACCAGTATTTTAAACAGGCCACGAGAGACTCCTTCCAAATCCATACCTATTGATCATTCACGATCTTTATAATTACATTATACGCTTATAGCCTCTGTGACTGGAAGTGATGTTTAATACAAAATTAGAAAGGCGTACTTTTTGGAGTAAACTGACATTCCAAAAATATTCTTCACCCCACGTAGCACTGATGTAATCAGAGGTTACTGTTGAGTCTTGGGCCATTCTTGTATTAATGACATCCCAGGTCATGCAGGTTGAGTATCGCCGTAGGAACAATTACCCACTGTTTACGCAGGCTGAGTACCCCCACGAAAAATGCAATGAACAGAAAAACAAACATGGCCGGGCCCATGAAGTGTTTTAGAACGTGAAGAACGATTACGTTAAAAAATCAACTTTTGGAAGAAATGCTTTACGACAGAGCAGGTTGGTGTGCCGATAACAATTCGAAAAATGCCCGCTTCAAATCTCGCCAAGGTTTACTAATGGCTGTCTAGACTAGTTATGTATTTGCAAGTGTGAACGCTGAAAAATACTACAAGTCCCCTTACAAATTCAGACTTTCACAGAAGACATCGTGTTCTGGAGGTCCACGGTTCGATTCTGGTCCTGGTGAGCACTATCCTGGGTCTTTTCGTGTTATTCGTCATTTCCTCTATGCAAATTCTGGAATAATAATTTTGAATAATACATGTCCGCTTTCTTTTGTATCCTCTTCAATTCATCATTCAAAATTCTTTACCAATCGACACTGTTTAGTCGAAGCAGTTTGAAAAGCGTTGTTAAATAAACATTGCCATATATTCTGTTTTCATTAGACGCAATATGTTTCTTCTGCAGCTGAAAGAATCTTGCAGGATAATCTGAAATAAGGTCCATCTTTAGATGTGCTCCAACACAGCAGCGACTAGTGCGCACTCAGTCCAGACATGTTGATCCAGCTGCCAGAGGAACACGGGAGAGAAAGACAGAGATAACGAATGAATTAGTAGGGAGAGCGAGTGAGATGACAATCCAGAGTAGGTGATCAATAGCTCGCTGCTGCTCCCCGTTTCAGTCCAGTCCAGTCCAGCCAGCATCCGCCTGTACCCGCGGTCGTCTGGTGTGGCCTGCTACAAACATCATCCATCGCTCTACTGTTGTTCAGGTCACTGTCTCCAGACACTCGACCCCGTGAGGAGCCTTCTGTGCTTGCAACAGCGACTTAGACAGCTTTCTTACAAGGTAAGTTGCAGGCACATCTTTGGGGAATGCAGTGGATGTTGAGTGTAGTCTCAGGCGAGAGTCTTCAATATTACACAGCACTGGCAGATTTATATCTCATGTTAGCGGCCGACTCCTGCAATAATGTTTGATAAAATCTTTATTTAAAGTTTTACTGTTATTTTCTGTGCTTGGGGGAACATAAGCAAAGAATTAGATCTGAACATATACAAAGATATTTCGTGTTTAAGTAATGAGGTTGGGCTACTTCAACGAGATGCAAGAAGTTTATGCGTTTGGGTAAGGTGCCTTACGCTACTGCGATATCTGAAACCGGCCATCCTAATTAACAGACTGGGTTTGACAAAGATGTCTGATGCTACAACTGATTATTTTATTTAACGACGTTTTTACCTCATAAAACTAGACGGGGGGAAAAGTGATAATGGATTATATGTAAGGTTTTCAGAATAAATGGTTGTAGACTCATCTGACGCACAGTTACAGCATTTTACAAGAGACTGGGCCAAGACAGGTCTAGATAGTCACTAATACGACCAGGATTCGAACTGGATTCCTAAGTGTAGAGTCGCCGTACACCAATACGGTTCATTTTATTTTACCATTTATGTGTGATTTTTTGGGGGATTTTGTGAATAGTAAGGTTGAAAGAATACAAAAATCACACTTCTAGACATTTTTTCCGTTTACAGAAAAACGTAAATAGTGGGTTTAGAGGAGCTTCAAAAATACGGTTATGATCGCGAAAAGACTGAAGTTTATTCGAAACAGATGGGCCAATTAACTTCAACAAACTTCGTTGTATCTTACCCATGTATGCTACACGGCCCGCCCATCTAATCCTTTTGGATTTAATAATCCTAATATACAGTAAATACGCGTAGAAACGCGAACAGTAACAGAGTTTAATTGTTTTATTTTAATTAGGACACAAATACTATTATGGTAAACAAACCAATAAGAAAGAATTTGGTAGAACGATGAGAATTGTATATAAAATTTTTAGTCGGAACGAGACATCTTAGAGCAGAGGGTATGATATTAAAATACATTAAAGAAACAGGCGTGAGGCTGTGTACAGGATTAATGTGGCTTTAGATAAAGGCCTGTGGCTGACTGCTGTTGAACATGGTACGAAATCCAGGTTCTATGAAAGGACGGGCGACTGTTAGCTGTCTCAAACAGTTAGATAATCACGCGATTTAGGCATGTTTTAGCACTCCACTCTCGTATTTACTGTAAGAGCCTTCGAAATTCATCCAAGGCATTATCTGATAATTTTAATTGTATTTTATGAGGCGGTTTAGAAGTACAGTTAAAATTCTCTGAATCAAGATCCATGTGTGTGTGGTTCATCGCTAGCAAGATAAAAAATATATAATAAGTAATGAACTAATAAATTTCGTAAACGTTAAGTAAGCGATGACGATAAAAGTAATGGAGCGTGCAGTATTTATTTATTTAGTGTTCTGTCTGACGACAGGTCCATATGAACAGGATCCTTCCATCCTTTTCTCGGACTGGGACCTGTTCATATACGTTCTTGGCAGATGATCCAGAAGTGGTTTGCCATTGCCTTCGTCTGTGTGTGAATGGAGTAATTGTTGGGACGCCACGGAGGAAAACTCCGTGTTGCCTAGACCACGGCCTTGCCCAACACAAGTTATAAATTCGGGCACCGCCGGGAATCGAACCCGAGACCCCAGGATTACAAGGCCAGCGTTCTAACCGCTAGACCACCGTGGCGGCCTACGGATAAATAAATTTGCAAATGTTATAGACAATTTTTTAAAAAAATAAAAATGACAGCAAATCATTAAATATAAAGACTGTTTACATATTTCTGTTATTTTCGTTGTTTGCATCGATAATATGGGGTGATTCGCAGAGTAAAAATGACAGAGATGAAGAAGTTCGTAGAGTAACTTAAACTCGCACGTGGACCCAACGATAACGAATCATGTTGTGGCAAGCCAAAGCTTTGCTGGTAGGCATTTACCAACTTTAGAAGTCTAATCATTATCCCAGTTCCCAGTATTTGACATGCTAGAAGGATTCCGGTTCTGACATAATTGGATGTGTGGTTTAATGCTATACATTGCGGTCGCCAGTTTCAATATATTTGTCCATGCGGTCTGTCTTGTGCTCAGCGTATAAACCCCCGGCCAAGTGGAGAGAGAGAGAGAGAGAATCAAAACCTCGGTTAATTTGGGCGGAATTTGTGGTTGTCAGCGTTGAAATGTGAAATATTTTCTTGGAATTCTGTGTGTTTCATAACTGTTCATTTTGCTGCTAGGTATGTATTATGTAATTTGAACTTCATGTATCGTAGATTTTATGTTGGGCCCTTAGAAACTGCAACAGATTCAAGGAAAAATTGTATTAATAAAATTCAAACAATGCCCGGTTGCTCTGTTCCAAGGACAATTTTGCGTAAAAGTAAGGAAAACGGTAATATTTCAGATTCTCACGGCGTAAAGTGTGACGATGACTGTCTTCTGGAAAGATGGCGACGACGTGCAGTCTCGTAGAAGTTGACCGACGTTTCGGATATGCTTCCTGTCTCCATCATCAGGGGGATTATTTTAATGATGGAGGCAGTAAGCGCCATTGAAACGTCGGACAAGTTGTAGGAGAGTACACGATACATAAGTCTCGTCATCTTTGTTAACGAAAACGAGATCCTCGGTTCAAATGACATTTTATTATGCTGGATGTTAGTCGAGGGATTTTCAGAGTTATCGCTCTTGCTTGTTGAGCCATAAGTATTGAAAACGTGTTTATTAAAAATTCTATTAATTTTCTATTCCAGTTTACTCAGTTTCCTTGAACAAAATAAGTTATTTGAGATCTGACAGTAAGTTTGCTTGAGACATCTTTCAATTTCAGTTTTAATTTCTGTAGTAGCGAGTTACAATCAGTGGAAAAGAGAGGCTTTCCGCCGGACCAAATACAGATGATGCAGTCGACGTTAAAGCTTCATTGGAGTTATGTGAGTTGAATTAATGATGCATTCGCCGACTGTCATCAGTTAAGCGAGACAAGACACAGAACGAGACAGCCTCATTCATACGACGACTTCCTGTCTTCGGTCAGAGATATGAATACGTCACGTGTGAAGGTCTGAACACGTTAGTCCGTTCATGCATAAGCAGATCACTTGGCGCATAAACCGAGGAGGATGAGATGGAAAGTCATGTAGCACGCGTCGTAAAGATGAGAAATGCACACAAGAAACACTCGGAAAGTGTGAAAAGGGATTTCTTCTGGGATGATGTAACGTGAAGTCCAGTAGTGACTAGATTAGCCATTGTTTAACTTCTCAACAAGAACTCGTTCCCATGGATTTAATATATCGTGTATGTATGTATAATTTGGAAATGCGTTTTATTAACCATAACTTTACTACTACGCACATACAGTCCCAAATATTTAAACTGTGCTACCTGCTCGGTGTTAGTGCTATCACTAAACACTGATCTTATTGGGTATTTGCCAGTTAGAGCCACGGTGGTCTAGCGGTTAGAACGCTGGCCTTGTAATCCTGGGGTTTCGGGTTAGATTCCCGGCGGTGCCCGAATTTATAACTTGTGTTGGGCAAGGCCGTGGTCTAGGCAACACGGAGTTTTCCTCCGTGGCATCCCAACAATTACCCCATTCACACACAGAAGAAGGCAATGGCAAACCACTTATGGATCATCTGCCAAGAACGTATATGAACAGATCCCAGTCCGAGAAAAGGATGGAAGGATACTGTTCATATGGACCTGTCGTCAGACAGAACACTAAAAAAAAAATTTTCGTACTCTGTTTTCGTGTAGCGAAACTTAGTGGTGTGACCTCACGTATGTTTGACAAGTTAGTGTGTGTCGGTGAACAAATTTTCGGAACACTGTCCTAACTCTGTACCTTTCTTATTCGGTCGCACCAATAAACATCACATAAATGTTCAACACAAACGTTCGGTCTAAAGAAGACGACTAAAAACGGTTCGTACCTGTCTCTAACAGCAAGAAAGACGTTGACACAAAAAATGCACGAATACATTAATGCCCCATCAAAACTATCCGCATCACTTACTAAGAAAAGTTTATCAACAGCAATGTTTGGTACACAATTTACCAGCTGCACAATAACATTACTGAAAATGCATATTCAGTCAATGAAAACTGTTCTTTTATTCAAATATTTTACAATGTATATTCCTAAAACACACACGTGACCCATCTATGTTGCAAGGTTGGTACCATTACTTAACGTATGAAAATTACAGAATTAAGTAAAAAAATTCATATTGTGAGTAAATGGAGACACGTATTTAAAAAATGAATTGAAAACAAACCATAAGATGAATTCTGTGAAAGCTGTTAAAAAAGAAAGAAAGAATGAATGAATGAATGAATGTTATCCTACGTAAGAGCTGGGCATCGAAAAGAATGATCCAGATACGAAATAATAGAAATTCGTCAGCAAATACAACATGAATAAAATCATCAGTATTTATATTTAATCTCTAATTGGAAGGAAAGGTAGAAGAACTGACTAAAACGGAGTTTAAACCTCTTTCATCAAGTGGAAAGCCACCATCTCCGGACATCATGTTGCGATGCGTTGCTCCTGAAACCAACTCACTCTGACTGTCGTCCTTGATTTAATATTTCTAAACCAGTCGTCGCGTGTGGAATTAAGAAATTAGCCAGCCATCAGTCGGGAGGAAATCTTCTTGAATGCTCCTGGAAATCAAGCGTCCAATCTCAACTTCTGCGTGCAAGATAACTGTTCTTTCAGAACTGTCCGCGAACTCGTGTAATGAACTTCCGTTTCTCTTCAATGAAGATCGTAGCCAGATGTAGACTTCGTTTTGTCTCAGAATTCCCATTCACTTTTCGTCGGAGTTGTGCATTTACAGTTACAGTTCTACCATGTTCACCACAGACACATTTTCACACAGCAAGTTAACACCATGGAAACAAACCTGTCTTTCATAACCACCGCGATTTGTTTCGTTATTTGTGCCTAAAACGTCGAGATTATTATCCGGGAAGTTTGTTTTTAAACGGATGATTTAATCTGTCCATTCATAGGGTAGTGGTAACTATACATACCACCTACTTTAAAGTTCATATCTCTACATGTCGAAGACATACTATTTATAGGATTCATTTGGTTCTAAGAATATAGAGCAAATCGTAAGATTTTAAGATTTCACTTCTAAAATTTTGTTTTTATTAACCCACCGGCATAATTTTACAAATGTATTAGCCCTACGTCCGCCATTGGAAAGCGCTGCCTACATTTTCGGTTGAAGGCAGTCAAAAAATGGCTTGAGAAATTAATTATAACTCATCCGCTCATTTATGGAACAATAAAGTTCACTGCCGTGTTCACAAAAGCCTGCCACTTCTCCGTATCCACAGGCAGATGACTCCAGTCCACATCCCCAAATCCCATTTATTTAAGATAGGTCTTAATATTACGCTCCCATCTACACCTAGTTCTACCAAGTAGTCTTTTTCCCTCACGTTTCGCGTTCCTGCTGCTTGTCTTTCGTCTCGGTTCATTTATTATCTTCTTGGTCCCTCTTTGTCCTGTCTTGTGTTCGTCCCTTAATGTAAGAGGCGTTGTTTCAGACTCATGTATGCAGAATTATTTCCTTATGATGTTTTTATGAAGTGATTCTTACTTTGTGGAAATATGTCTGATACAGAGGAGTTCGAAGAAGCTGTCACCCGTACGTGGTATGCGCCACTATTGAGCAGTCTTGTGACGTAGTGTCTCTCAATCGGCCCCTTTCAGATGACTTTCCACCGCTGTTCACGGAAATTACCCCCGCGACAATACAGCCTGTGGCACACACGTTACATCCAGTAAAGAACGCCTCCAGACATCCACCCACTCCCCCTTCCTGAGTCACAAGATAAATGGGATTCTCAACTAAATATCTCATATACAAATGTTCGACGTGATTTATATCTGAACGCGCACTTTTGTTTGGTATGAGGCGAATGTCCTTAGGATTTGTTTCCTTCATGAAATATACATAGCGATATATTTCAATCTTACTTTATTTATATAAGAATAAGCCCTACATTGAATAAGGCAGAGAAAATGTGTCTGATATATCTCCTTATTCAGAATGGTCTGAAATAAGGGGATGCTTTAGCGTCATTTAATCTTAAACTTCGCTTTAGAATATGTCATTTGACATGAAGAGGCTGGAATTCAGAAGGAAAACATTAATTATGGGGCCATACTTAAAATGATACTCATAATACTAGACTATAATACCATCAACTGAATATTGGAACGACAAAAACCTTCTTTCAGATAACTTTCTTTTAACGCGAAGACGGAGAGAAGGACACAGCCCAAAGAAAATGCTTGCGTAATGCACTAATGCACAGCATTGAACATGGAAAACTCGAATTCGGTGTGGTCATAACGAACTTCTAAAATCCTTGCAACATTTAAGAAATTATATTTAAGTTTATATAAAATGTTATACACCTGAAGATGGTTCTTTTAGAACTGAAACATGTCGTGTAAAAAAAGTGATAATCTAATGTAAATCGAACATTTCGATAGAGAACATCATTTAATATATTTTAAATATTTAAATGTTAATTATAGTAATATTTTAATATTTAATAGGAATTTTATTGTGATTAGACTGACAAGATTTAAACAAATATAAACAAATAAACAAAAAAAAGTGTGATAGAACCAACGCGGAATTCTAAACACCAAACAACGGTTGAAACGGCCTGTGTAATTACTGCATCTGCGGAAACACGAAACATTACGCACACTGAATATGGCCCCCGACGTTATCCCTAGCGTATGTCATTAATGTAATCCGTGGGTATTTAAATGAACAAACTGCAGGTTTCGACTGATTAACGTAACGGAAATTGCTAAACTGCCTAATTTGCATATACCAAATAGTTAATAACAATGACGGAAACAGAGATGGAGGTTACTGTGTATGAAGCACGCTTTGCTAAATGCAGCCAAACATGTTGATTTGAACTGTGCGAAAAATGGTAAGTGTGGGGAAAGGGAGACAACAGAAGTGGAATCGAAGTTTTAAAAAATCAGCGTTTTAAAAATTGTATTTTTGAATAAGACTGAAAATAAACTCCACTACTCACTACACACAGTCCCATCCTTTTTACAGATCTAGTGGTTAGCACTCGTGCTCACTCGGAACTGACCACGAGAGCTACAATCATCAGGGGCGTAGCTGATTTTCTCAGTTACTACAAATAGATTCCTGGATACTATTTTAAAAACAAGCCACAAAACCTTTATTCCTTATTATTTCCAACTCAACATTCTTAATAACCTTGTCATTTGTAATTTCGCGACAAATAACCACGCTAAATAAACAAACAAAGAATCACCATATACAGGGTGTCCCCAAAAAATATGTATAACGTTGCTGAAGTATGTCATGATTGTTTGTATATTTACGTACATATTTTGGGGCAGTTATGAAGTCTAAAGAATCGACCATTCTCAGCTAATTTCTGCTGACACACAGGTGCATTTCGTAACACTTTCCTTGTTACGAAAGAGTTATATCGGGTTGAAATCCATGTCAGCTCTCATAAAGGCTTATACCTTTCATTTGAGACACGTGTGACTCTTATCCTGTAACCTCTTCATTCTTCAATGAAACCATTTAACAAAGGATTTTCTTTTGGAAATATACCAAATAAGAACGCACGGCACGGGGCTGCTTGATATTCTACTCGTAAAATTCTGAGTGGAGTGGTTTGTCGTATTTTCGCTACGATAAGAACCCAAACATGCATTGAAATATTCTGGTCACCGAACGCACTATCTCTCATATAACATTACGTATACCACATAAACAAGAAATGGTACTCTATCTTGATTTGTCTCTCTGTTGTTGTTCTCCGACGCGGACCACCGTGATATCTTCACGTAATTTCCTCTCAACTACGAAAATTAACGCAAGACACGAGCCATTCGTTATAACTATCAGAATGACGGCTGCCAGATCAAACTCGAGGACACCGTGTGAAATGCCTAGTCAATATCTAATTTAAATTTAAATAAACAATACGATAATTAAATAGGAATGACCAAGTCTCCATAACAGCGAAGCTATGGTAACCCTCCCCCCTTAAGAGACGCCTAATTGCATCTGATATCAAGACATAAATTAAAATTAAATTATTTGGTTATTCCGTCAAATCACAATGTACTTAAAATAAGATAATTAAATAATTAAAATATCATTCTTTGTTCCATATCGAATAATCGATAATAATACAATTGTAAATCGATATGGAACAAAGAATGATATTTTAATTATTTAATTATCTTATTTTAAATATATTGTGATTTAACGGAATAACCAAATAATTTAATTTTAATTTAATAAATCATAATATGACGGAACTACACTATTTTATCAAGACATAAGTAAAATGCAGAATCTCTCTTGGTTGGTGACCATTTGCTGTTAAGGAATTTGGGCCTTATGGAACAGTATTTATCACTGTGTGTGTTTACTACTTAAATTTCTCCCGTCATTCTCCACGGGCAGTTAACTAGTGCTTTCTGTTATTCAGTAAGCAATAGATTTGGATACTGGCTAACTCCTAAAAAAGTACCACTGTTGCTGGTACATCACACTTCATATACAAAATTCCCCAAAAATGTTAATGTAGGCAGTATTTGTGTGTGTATATACGTATTTATGGGCACTCTTTGTATATTTTGGTTCGCATCTAAATATCATACGCTTTTACGTGGTTCTTCAGTCAATACAATGATTAATGACTGAAATGTTGATCTATGAAAATCTTCTTACTTACAAAACAAAATAAATAAGTAATTATTAAACAATGATAAAATTGTATTTTGATGCATTACACTACGGAAATTTGGCAATTTTCCAGTTTGGTTCGAAGGTCCCAGTTGCCTCTACTGAGATAAATACTGAAACTGAGAAGTGCGTGATATATGGGAGCATATGCCCTAAGTACAGTACTGTCAGCAAACTTGTAGACTGTAAGCAACTCTTGAGCTACAAGCCATTCGATAGCCCGTACATGCTACACGGCACTACAACCCAGAAGACAGAAATCTTCATCGCCCTGATGACGGAGGCAGTATGACCTCTGAAACGCTGGTTAACATCGACCAGACTACACAGCGCCACAACCCAGAAGACAGAAATCTTCATCGCCCTGATGACGGAGGCAGTATGACCTCTGAAACGCTGGTTAACATCGACCAGACTACACAGCGCCACAACCCAGAAGACAGAAATCTTCATCGCCCTGATGACGGAGGCAGTATGACCTCTGAAACGCTGGTTAACATCGACCAGACTACACAGCGCCACAACCCAGAAGACAGAAATCTTCATATTCGCCGCTGTGAAAACCTCAAATCATACAGAGGATGTGAAAGAGTCTGCGAAACAAAGTCTCAATAAAGCAGACACTGACCAAATTAGGTGAAACTGGTTTTAAACATGTCACTGGAAGTCTAATCTTCTTGGTCTCTTTGCAACTGCCTGTGATCGATAGAACCAACATGGCCGTCTGTAAGTAAACTTGCGGGATGTGAGCGACACTAGCGCCATTTTCATTAAGGTCTCAAATTTCGTGTGACGATAGACCTTTGGAAAGTATCAAATGTTCATTGCTTTTATTTTAATGAAAATAGCGGGCCTGGCGGCTGAAAGAACTATTTCTCTGCTCGGATGATTGACACACGCAACTCTAAATTGAGATTTGAAATTTTAATTACGGCACCTTACAAAGACATTTGGGCTCGTAGGTTATTTTTTTCTCCTAGTATATTTTGCTTTCATAAGGAAAGGATTATGAGATAATCATGTTGTCTGTGGGTGTATTCTTTTATACTTTTAAAACAGCTGACCATATTTTCATGATGGTTTGAATACCTTGTCATCGCCGGTCGCGCCCAGCGTAAGCCACGATCAGCTGGCTAACAACGCATTTTATCTGATCTGTTCTTCACAACTCTTCGGTCCTCACAGATATATCACTCGATTAATCACTACCGCTCCAATATCTTCAATTATAATACGTATAATACCGTCCTTGATTATGCCTTCTTGCTCATAATAGAGTTGTTCCAGCGAAAACTGTGTGTGAAAACTGACGAACAAGGAATAAGCCAAGATACCATACGTCATTCTTGGCTCATATATGACCAGTAGTTGGTGCTGACGGAGTAAACAGTCGAAACTTCATATTTGAAAGGTCCCAGGTTCAACCTAGCAGAAATAACTGTTATCCTAAAGGTACAATTTGGCTGCACGCGACAGAGACAAGCGACCGAGACAGAGCGACAGAGTTACGAGACCGAGACTGGTCGCTTCCTGTCTGCTCTCTGTACAATCTTATGAAGTACAATTACGAGCGCGAGACAAAGACAGGCGACAGAGACAAAGCACAGGAGACCGCTCTCGGACCAGTAGTGTCTCGCGACGGGCTCAGGCAGCACGTGTGTTATTGAATAAAATAATGGCAGAAATTAAATTTACTGGTGACCAAGATGAGCAA
Organism: Zootermopsis nevadensis; assembly: GCF_000696155.1. Next base: position 319,138 of record NW_019059679.1, read on the forward strand.
TTGGTAGAATTAGTAGCAGAAAA